>CARXXK010001716.1:0-184398 GCA_949089665.1 Macrosiphum euphorbiae
ATAGGCATTATTAAATATAAATTTTTATATTTTAATTAATTATTAATCTATGATATGACCTATAATATAATTTAAATATGATTTATTTTGTTTCTGAATATATTTACTAGGATAATGTATAATGTAAAACATTTTTTTCTAAGATTGATAGCAATTTTTGTCTTTTTGATTGACTCTCATTTTAACAATTGTGAATTAATGAATATTAACATATTGTTAAACATGTCACTGAATTAAATGGTTAAACAAGTATACCAAATATTCGGTTTATATATATATATGTATATATATATATCTATAAATATACAAAATTGTTAATAATGTTCTCAAAAATGTTTTGAAAATATAGCACTGAACATTGCAACTATATGTTACTTAAAAATTAAAATATATTCACAATGATAACAGTGAAACATTGTTACAAACCATTATTAAAATATGTTGACAAAATTAAAACCCCATATTGTTAAAAAATGGTCTTTAAGAGGACGTGATACCCAAAGCGTTACGTATGCAACGGCCGAGAGAATGCGTTATAATGTGTTTTCGGGATCCGCAAGCGCGCGACAACTAAGCCACGCCCACTACTCGCGGTCGGTGGCACTACTGGCACTGCTCATTCAGCGCGTCTCGAGACTAGGCATGTTCTGTAGAAAAAAAATATCGATAATATCAATATCGATATATCATAAGTCAATTTATTGATATCGATATTTTTAAACATAAATATCGATATTTTGATATCAAAGTATCAAACAAAAAATAATGCACAATATACAATTTTATAACTTACAAATAACATTAAAAATTGTGTATTAATTAAATAATTACAACGTCAAACTTAAAAGTTGTTAAGCAGATTCTAGATTACATATTTATTTTTAGATTCTAGATTACATATTTAACAAATAGTACATTTATGCTCAGACTTATTGAGAGAGGTAAAATATTTTCTAAATTTTGAAGACATCTAAAAATTGTAATACAGAGCACAGGCACACTAATAAAATTATTGTTTTAAAGTATGGCATAACATATTGACAGATAACAATTATTGGCAATTCCAACACAAAATTAATAATATATAGCATAGGTACACTAATAAATATTATTTTGTGAGTATGGCATTATAGATAACAATCACTCATCACTGGTAATTCCAACATAAAATATAAACTACTATATTATTATAATGGTAAAATGCCATTGCAGATAATTTTATATTAGTCTGTATTCAACTAGTACAAAAAACCAAAGATTTGTGTACTATACAGTCAATCTATAATATTTGGGACCTATGATTATTTACAGTAAATATTAATTATAATAATATTTAAATTTATGCGGGAAATATTGGTATATTAACATAATATTATCATCTTACATTTTTATCTTAAACCATAACCGTGATTTACGATAACGATATTATCCAATGATATATCACTGATATATCAATATTATCATATCGACGGTTAGAAGGCTATTTGGCGTAAGCGACCAATTTTTCGAAATTCACTTTTTGTCATCTTGGCGTAAGGGACATTACGACGCATAGATAGCGCTGACTCTGGTATCGATATATCGAATACAATTAATTTGATCGATGTTTAAGTGTTTTTTGTAAGCGACAAAAATTGTAAATGGTTATAAAAATCTTGGTCGTAAGCACCACTAAATGGCTTAAGCGACATTCAAAAAAATGTAAAATATCGTATGCGACATTATTGTTGCTTGCCACGTTTTATACCTACGTTTTCCCGCGCGTTTATCTGATAAAGTTATTGGTGATTACGACTAAACGGAGTTTTGAAATCTGATTTCTTAATAGTAATATTAATTATTCTTTTTACTGTTTTAAATGTTTTAATAACTACTGTATTTACTTGTTTGAATATTTCCATGTTGCGTGTGTTATTTTAATCAAATCATGACTTCCAGAAGTCGAGCAAATAAATTAATCGCCGCTGCTACAGTGCTACCAAGCAATGCAATAACGAAAATTATTTTATTATAAACGCAGAGGTGTTTCTACTTTTTACCTAAAGACTTTTACATTGTTATAATATTGTTATCAATACAATGTTGATATTTTTTTTACTTATTAATTAGTCAAGAAGACTGTATTAAAAGCTAACGACCTATGCTGTCGAAGCTTAAATAAGCTTAAATAAAGCTTAAAAAAAAGACTGTATCATTATGCAATATTAAAATATTATTATTATTAAGTTTTTATATTAATTATTAATATTATACCTACAGTTGATTTATTTTATTTCATTATAAACAGAGGAGTTTCCACTTTTTAACTAAAGACTATTATGTTATAATTGTTATTGATACAAATGTACAATATTGCTATTTTTACTTATTAACTAGTCAAGAAGACTGAATATTAACTTCATAATATTATGCAATATTGAAATATTATTATTATTATTAAGTTCTTATTTACAGGTGATTTTATTTTATTTTATTATAAATGCAGGGATGTTTCCACATTTTAATGAAAGACTATGATATTTTTTTTTATTTAAAAGATAATTTTATAATAATTTACTATCTAGTCAAGTACACTGAAATAATAACTAACTATGCAGGACAAAATAATTATGTTTTCATGTAATAAAAGTTATGTTACAGATTTTATTTTTATTAAGAAAAGGTATTTCTACTTTTTGAATTAATTATTATCTTGATACAACAATTATTTGTTTAGTATTACTTGAAAATATTGTTACATGACGTAATAATTTTGTTATGAACTATTAATTAAAAAAAAAATTGAAATTCAATAATTTGGCGTAAACTCCTTTTTTTTTTTTTTTTTTTAAATAGGCCGTAAGCGACAAAACTTAAGTTAAAATTTAAAATAAAATTATTTTAAGTATTATTATTATACAAGAATACATGTTTGGTATAGTTACAACAAAAAAATGATTGTTCATAAATGTAGAACAACGCAATCTCCTCTAAACGGTTTTTGGGCTCTCCTGAACAATTTGGTGTATGGTGCTTACGCCAATTAGCCTGCAAACAGTCGATATGTTTAAAATATCAAAATATATCGATATATCAAAGCAAAATATCGATATTTGATATTATCGATATATCAAGCACATCCCTACTCGAGACCGCCGATTATTATTTCATGAACCTTCGACCATTGCATATCGCGTCAATATAAAAGTCACACACGTAAACGCTGCGGTATTGTTTTCAATGACCGTGCGTACCCATTCGAACTATATTTTTTTCAAAGTTACTGCTTACCTAAATATATACACCAATATATAGATTGTAGAAACTGTAATATAACATAGCTTAATTTGTAGTTATTGCACTATTACTCATTCAAATATAATACATACAGTAGAATATAATTTAATAGTACCTAAACATATTTTACGTTCAAGGTTCAACTGTTCAATATTATGTTACTTTTTTAAACAAATATTTTTAATATGATAATAAGTAAAAACAAACATTTTTTTAATTAATAAATAATAATACCTTTAATATATACTTATTTAATTTTAAACAAATGTACAAATGTGTATACAGTGCGTTTATACTTTATGCATAGCTATAAATTATAATGTATATGCCTACTAAACATTTATTATAATATGTATATTGTAGGTATACACACAATAGATCCGTCACCCCTGATTCGTTTTCTTCAAATATCTGTAAAAAATACCTCTGTCGGAAAAATATCAAAAAGTTTTGTCAACATATGTAAATACTAATACTTTTGTGAAGTGTTTATTACAAAATAACTGAAAAATGTTCGTGATTAGAAATAATTGTATTTATTTAAAATATTTTATTGTTTTATTATTTATTATTTTTTTGTTTTGAACTCTTTGATAAAGTAAACTTATTCATATTTTCTTTTATATGTACGGGATCTACTATATCACTTTTAAGCACCCTTTTACTGTATTGAGGATCAATTATTTCTCTGAGTAAACATTCTTCATAAAATCTAAAATATTTCAAAATCACACATAATTATTGATATTATTATAATATATAACATATTTCAATATAACAACATCATATAAATACTTACAAAATTAATTGCCCCTCCATTTTAGCTTCCCAAAATAATTGACTGAACTCAATAATTTCCAAAAAGGTCCACTTAGGAGTGTATACCAAAAAGTAACATTTTTTTCTATTGGTAATCCGCATTTGTCCTTGGATTTGGAAGTAATAATTACTTTCTTTTTTCAAACAATGTTTACCATTTGTCATGGTTAAGTATGGAATCTAAATATTTAATAATAAATAAATTTTAGATTATGAGTGAAGCCAATAATCATTTTACAATAATATTTATTTATTTTCCTATTTTGTAAACTCTTTTTCGGTTAAAAATATTAGATAAACAGTTTAAAAACAGATATCTAAGACTAACCTTTTTTGCTTCAATAGACTCTTCTAAAGAATCATAGTCTTTTACTGAATACGGACATTTAATTTCGACAATGAAGTCGTCATCCACTAATCCATCTGTTTTTAAATAATATATTAAATTAAAATTTGTACCAATTAATTGACTTCAGCGGTTCCCAACCCATGGGCCGCGAGCAGCGTTATACTGGGCCGTGAACCATTATAATATTAAATATTATATATATTTAAAATATTATTTTATATTTGTATTATATACCTTATAATATTTCTGGTAATAATAATATTTAATCATAATTAACTACTAGACATTTTTATCGTATTTTATCGTGCACGGCGTTAAATAATATAATATATTATATATTATTATTATTATATATTATTATTATTATTATAATATATTATATATATTAATATATAATATATTATATTATATATTACGTACCTACATATAGGTGTACTATTAGTGGGCCTCAAAGATTTTTTTACAAAATTGTTGGTCCACACAACTAAAAAGGTTGGGAACCGCTGGACTAAATATTATAATAAAAATATGCTTTACCAGGAGTAGCTTGACGGGAAGAATGAATATTTTACAGCGTATAAACATGTTCACTTAGATTTTAAATTCTTCGCTTCAGAATGATTTTAGGACAAAAACACCTATCAACAAAATTAAAGATAATAATATTTTCGAGGGCCCCACGTAGGTTTTTTTCTTTGTTCCAAATATTAAGCTCAGTACATCGTTTAAAAATAATGATTTTTTCAACATGTTAAAATGACAGTAACTTTTCAAAAAATTAATTTTTTGAAAAAAGGCTACGTGGGGCCCTCGAAAATATTATTATCTTTAATTTTGTTAATAGGTGTTTATGTCCTAAAACCACTCTGGAGTGCAAAATTTGGAATCTAAGCGAGCATGTTTTTGGTATTGAAAACGCCGGTACTACGTCCTCTTAAGTATGCTACCCGTCGAGACTTCGAATGTTGCGTAGTAACTTGCTTACTACAATAGAATACATAAACATTATAATTTTTACCAACAACATTTTGACACTGACAAAGTGTCGACTTTGTGCTTAAGATGTATGGCGTTTTCTTTTTTCTCCTGTCTTTGCTTGCACCAATCGGATAAAGAAAAATCATATTTATCTAGGTACAAACAATATTCATTTTAGTCAATTATTATTTTTCTTATACAGTGTGATTCCTTTTAAAGGTAACACTAAATAATTCTGTCCAGTGACATCGGATTAATATGCGGTTTTCGGGAGGGGATAGGGAATACATAATTACACATTTCTTGATGATTTTTACATTTTTAGATCTTTCCGTGTGCGCATGCGCAATACAACTTGCATTTTTTTAAATGGCAACAGGTGTTTTGAATACCAAATTCGGATAGACCGAATTTTTTTAAGTCGATTTGATCCTTTTTACCATAGCTCTAAAATCAAAATTGACCAAATGGCAACCAGTCAAAGTTTCGATTAAAATTATTGAATTTTTCAACAATCATACTAGAATTTTTTGAATTATTATACAATTTTAAGTATTTTTTTTTGTTTACGTAGGTTTGCAGATATTATTAAATCATTTTAATTTAATTTTGAGGAATTAATTAACCTCAATTAGACGTAAATGTTAGAACTAAGAAAAGATTAAACAAACTGATATGATTTATTTCTCATAACTTCTATTATTAAAGTTTCTATTTAAATTATTAATTTTATCATTTATTGTTATTTTTCATGATACAAGTGGGTAATTACTTGTAAACTCTAAGATTATTTTATTTGTAGCATTTACTAAAATAAACCAAATTTATTTATGGTGTGCTAAGAATGATATTATCTTAATGTTCGTATAAATCTGACATTAATAACTTATTATAACTGATAAGTTTTAGCATTTATTTAAATGTGGTTATTAAAAGTCATTACAAGTTTTAAACTCATATGTAACGCAAGTATTTCATTGAAATTTAAAAATGACAAGTAATAATGAAAAAGTTGATATGCTTTTAGTTTATGGTGAATGTAGACGTAATTCACGAAATGCCGCTAGACTTTATGCAGAACGATATCCCGAACGATACCACCCTCCTCACAATTACTTTGTCCGAATTGAATCGTCTTTGAGAAATAGTGGTGAGCTACCTGCAAGACAAGGTGATAATCGACGTAATCAAAGACAGTTGATTGGACAGGCAAACGAACAGGACGAATTTCAGGTATTAGCATATGTTCAATTAAATCCTCGATCTTCGAATAGGCATTTAAGCAACGAAATTGGAATTTCTTATAAAAAAGTTCATACAATTTTGAAAAAAAATAAATTGCACCCGTATAGGCCTGATTTAGTACAAAAGTTGGTACCAGGTGATTATAATCGTAGACTTACATTTATTGCATGGTTTATGATACAATTACACGACGAACCCGATTTTCTACGATTTATCTGTTGGACCGACGAATCGAAGTTTACCAACAACGGTATAATTAATAAACAAAATAACCGGTATTGGGCTGATCACAATCCATATTGGACGACTGATACAAATCACCAAACAGTTTGGGGAACTAACGTTTGGTGTGGGCTACTAGATGGGAGACTTCTCGGGCCATATTTTTATGATGGTACACTTACTGGGAGAAGATACTTGAAGTTTTTAACTGATGTTTTACCTACATACATGGACGATATTCCATTAGAGTCTAGAACTAATTTATTTTTTCAACAAGATGGAGCACCTGCACACAATGCAATTGTTGTAAGAGAGTATTTACAAAATAAATTTGGCAATCGATGGATGGGTACATATGGTGCAGTAGCTTGGCCACCAAGATCTCCAGATCTCACACCATTAGATTTTTTTCTGTGGGGACATTTGAAGAATGAAGTTTATTCAACTTCACCTTTAAGTATTCAAGATCTAAAAAATAAAATTGTAATTGCTTGCGCAGAACTTAAAAAGGAACAGATATTAGCAGCTACTCAAAGAGAAGTGATTCGTCGATTTCAATCATGCATGGAGAATGATGGGCAAAATTTTGAACAATTTATTAGATAGTTATTAGAAATTTGTTTATCCAAATAAATAATAGAAATGATTAAAATTATGAAAATATTGTGTTAATTATTTTAATCGTTTCTTACCTAGTAATTAGTAAATGAACCAACATTTACGTCTAATTGAGGTTAATTAATTCCTCAAAATTAAATTAAAATGATTTAATAATATCTGCAAACCTACGTAAACAAAAAAAATACTTAAAATTGTATAATAATTCAAAAAATTCTAGTATGATTGTTGAAAAATTCAATAATTTTAATCGAAACTTTGACTGGTTGCCATTTGGTCAATTTTGATTTTAGAGCTATGGTAAAAAGGATCAAATCGACTTAAAAAAATTCGGTCTATCCGAATTTGGTATTCAAAACACCTGTTGCCATTTAAAAAAATGCAAGTTGTATTGCGCATGCGCACACGGATAGATCTAAAAATGTAAAAATCATCAAGAAATGTGTAATTATGTATTCCCTATCCCCTCCCGAAAACCGCATATTAATCCGATGTCACTGGACAGAATTATTTAGTGTTACCTTTAAAAGGAATCACACGTGTAGATTAGACCTCTGGGAAGAAGATAGATTAATTTAACAAGTGTTAAATTTGGTTTTTTTTTATTCATCGGATTTTAGTACGGTTAGGTTAGGTTAGGATTTTGTATTGATTAATTATATCAATTCACCGTAGGTGGAATGAAGTAACTTTTATACTCTAGAGCTAAATCATACACTTACGTACAAACGGCACGGGATCAGCGATCTACCGCAGGTAGATTGCCTACCTGATAATATACAGCTGAAAATCAGAATTTTTATTCTGGGCACAACGGAAAAGTTAAGATAAGTTTTCAACACCATACATCGAATATTAAATAACGAATTGAACAAAGTTTGAGTCATATATATAGAGTTGGTCCATTTAACGGCAACGATATGCACGTGATCGGTTTTTTTTTAATAAAAATATATTTATTATTAATACCGCTAGAAATATTTCAATACGCTTTCATTAAAAGTTATTTTATATTTACTTGCCGATCACATTAAGCTATACAATTTGAATATAAAATTATACATAATATCATCGTTCAGAGGCAAAATAAACAACCAATCACGGGCGAAGCTGTGACGGGTCAGCTATATGTAAATATAAAACTTATTTTAAAATAAAACAAAATTTATTAAACCACTGAAATATTTCACACATTTTGAAATAATTCATGAAATATTTCACGAAATATTAAATTTTTTTAAATTTCATGAAATTTTCAAACACTGTAAATAATAATAGATAAAATGTAGACAGCAGTCTCATATAATAAGTAGATACATAGTTTTTAGATAGCAGCAGTTTCATTATAATGATACATGATTTTTAGACAGCAGTCTCATATGATAATACAAATTTACAAAATACAGTGATAATACAAATTTACAAAATACAGTGGTAGTACAAATTTACAAAATACAGTGATAATTATTATAAACATAAGGGCCCGTTGTCCGGAATAAACATAAACAATTGGTTGACTCATAAGATAATTTAACTACACATATGCAATATGCAATAAACGATGGGGGCCGGAGAAGAAGCAATGTGAGCAACAGTTCCTTCTCCGGCTCTCGATTAAACCGGAAAAAAAAAAAAAAAAAAAAAAAAAACTACACATTTACCGTATTATAGGGTCCGTAAAAGTATAATACATCTATTACAAAATTGACCAAGTTAATCAAGGGACAAGTGGACTCTGCATACGCGCGAATGCATATTGACAAAGAAGATTTCACTAATAAAGTAATACTGATTGCAGCCGGGACAGAAATATGAAGTTTCGACACTACAAAGTACAGGGCTGATTTATAAAAACAAAATAATTTAGTTAATTTTGGCGTACACCAAGTACTCGCTTGGATAACGGCGTACACCAACGGGCGCAAACGCGAAAAATACCGGACGGGCGAACGAGCTCATATAATAATATTACAAACTTAAAGGGTGGGGGCAGACGGTGGTGGTAGGGGAGAATTCGAAAACTTGGTGGACATTACTCTACGTCTACAAAGGGTTGGCAGAAGCAAACCCTGAGTGCCACGTTCACCAACGACCTCCAAACGAACCGTTTGGTCCTCTTCCAGGCGGACCTCCTTCGCGGACCAACAGACCGTGATGTTGCCGGGTATTCCGGGACTTCGGAATATGTAGGAATCGGTAGGACAGCCGCGTCAATCAACGAGGTTTCCCCGCCGAGTGTGTCCGTATTCGGTGCCACGCTAAAAGGCCCAGCAGGCTTCGACGATGGTCCTCCAATCATAGGCACGTCATCTAGGCATACGGGTGAGTCAATACTCAATTCCGGTGACGACCGGGTACTCTCCTCTGCAGCATTTCCGTGGCAAAGTAGCGGTGACTCGACCGTGACCTTAAGGTTCACCACTGGCAAATCATAAACGTCAGCTACTGCAGTTTCTTCGAGTGCGTCCGTATTCGACTTCAAGTGAAAAGGTGCAGCGGGCTCCGACGATGGTCCTCCAATCATAAGCACATTTTTCTCCAGATATACCGGTGAGTCAATACTCAATTCCGGCGACGACTGGGTGCTCTCCTCTGCAGCGTTTCCGCGGTGAAGTAGAGGTGACTTGACCGCAGCTGTGACCTTTAGGTTCACTGCCAAATCCAGAACATCGACTATAGATCGACCCTCGTTATTGGCATACATTTGTTGGAATTGTTTTGGAACTGTGGCGTCCATATTTGTATTTTACGACGTGATAAACGGCAGAAAAACAGAAAAATAACAGAAAAATATAAAAAAAACGTACGATGACGGGTTTCAAAAAACTATTTGTTTACTACAATAAATATACAGCTATGGTATAGTAGTGTTATTTTGTGGCCAGCATAGTTACCAGCATAGTTACCTTGAAGCCAGCTAATAAATAAGTTTTTTTTTTTTTAAATTATTTTATTATAAGATTTTATTATATTTCATATATTTATTTATATCGGGCATGTTTGTTGATTTGGGTTATTATTTTTTATGTTCCAATTTTGTGACTACACTATTTAATATTTTACCAATTTTTATTCACAGAGTTGTTCCAAATGCCTTCCGAGTGTCGCCGTGTAGCCCAGTTTTTATTTTTTTTTATCGGAGGGGAAGGAGAAGAGAATCTATATATTATATACCTAAAATCCAAATACCACTGACTTAATGATCGCCGTATCTCAAAAACTACTCAATGTACGAACTTGAAATTTAGAATAGTGATTCTTTTAATACTTTCACCGTGCAATAAGAAAGGATTTGGTAAAATTCGCATTTTAAAGAGGTGCTCAAACAGGGACATTGAGGTTCACATTGAAAATTTTATTTTTAATTATTAATAGTTCCGAAGATCATGAATATGAGGCACAAGCTTGCACCAAATAGAATTATTGAACATTTCTTACCAAGGTGATTGGTGAAAAAGTTGCCCAAGTAGTCGGATTGCCTACCAGGGTGGCTGAGTTGCACCTACTGCAGGCTGCAGCAAGTTACCCCAAAAGTAGTTGAAGAATCATACATTTTTAAGATTTGCGATTTTTTACGGGTAATGAAATGAACGGGTTCTGATATAAAAATGTATTTACCATTAATACCGCTAGAAACATTTGAATACGTTTTCATTAAACGATAAAATTTTAATAAAAAATTATACAAATCATCGTCCGAAGGCAAAATAAACAACCAATCATGGGCGAAGCTGTGACGGGTTGGCTAGTTATTTTATATTACAATTGATAACTAATTAATATTAACCATTATGTAGGTAAGTATCTAACTATTAGGTACCTAATCAATATAAATTATGAATTCTTATATTTTTAAAAATTCTTCATAAAGATGTCATTAAATAATGGTAAGGGAATGAGGGGGGCAAAGCCCCCCATAGCTTATATTGTCACTAAAAGTAGGTATTTGGCACCTAGTGAGCCACTCATATGCGGGCGTGCCTGTATGAAAGAGTCAATGACATAATGCAATTACTTATTATTTCAATGCAACTGCACAAAATATAGTCTTAAATTTAATGTATGTTAGCAACAACTCTATAAGCTATTATAAAAATAAATTAATGAAATGATATCATTAAAATAAAAACAATTATTATACGATCAAGTAAAACTGGCATACATAATAAGAAATTAAATTCCTTAAATTAAATACATATTGTTCATTATTTGTAAGATGTTGACATACAATTAAGGAGCCACATTTATTGAAATTGAATTATTATTAAGGATACCTATTATCTTTAGTAATTATATTTAACATTGACTTTAAGTAATTAGTAAATCATTAAATTAATGATGAAATTGTTATGAGAACGAAGAACTTCATTTTTCTGAGCGGGTTAAATGATTGTCGTCCGTTTCCTGGTCTTGGCGTAATAAGTGATCAATTTGACAAAATATAGCACTTCCAAATCCAACTGATCTCTTATTACGCCAGACCAGAAAACTGTCTAGGTTTACACCTAAACGTTTTTGAAATGGCTAAATGCTAAAAGAAAAGAGGTTCTACCGATATATTAAATAATATATCAGGATTTAATGATGGAAAACGTACATGTGGCATAAATTCTGGTAGGAAATCTTTTCTCCGACCCAAATCATGTTTTAAACATTTGATAACACATTCAAACACCTACAATAACACATAAGATCTTCAATAATTATCACAGGATCCCATAAAAACAATTGATCTTCTAGATCTTAGGTTCCTTCTTTTTATGGCAAGCAAAGGAATATTAGTTATTATACATTTAAAGAATTAAAAAACAAATACATTTAAGCTGTTTAAAGAAATTTAAAATTTGTTTTAAAAAGTTTTTTTAGTCTTTTTAACGCATTTTTTTACGCAGATAGCATACGACACACGTTATAATATGTCCACGGTGTAGGTAACTATCTATGTAAAACATCAACTTTGATGAATTTTTTCAAAAATGTCTTACCTCGTCGCTTGACTGGCGTGCACCAGCGGCGGTGACTGTGTAGGAGCAGCGATGGTAAATTCGGCGGAGCGGGTTGGACTGGCGAGTGACAAGTTTGAAGTTAATACTGAGTAGGTACCTATACTGACAAGCAACAACAGACGTGAGTTCTGAGCACAATATTACCTATATATACTATAATATATCTTTAACCGTGGTTCTGAGTACCAAACTACGTGACGTCGTTCTGACCATATTGACCACGACTGCGATACTTACGTGCGTTGAGGCCGGCGACTTGCGATTGTGCGATACGGCTTCGACAAGTCGCGTCCCCTAGGATTGAATTGTTGCAGGGGCTAGAGTTCTACAAAACCAAAGTGTAAAATAACACGTGAGGGCAAAGCCCCCCACACCACCCTTATAAGTTTCACTGAAATTTAATTGTTACAAAAAGTCCGTTTAAACAAAAATTTAATATAAACCATAATTTTTTTGGATCATCTTCGTGCTTAGCACCGCTTGATTTTTTTAGTTTAAATATACTGAACATTTTGATGATTGTATACAAAAAAAATACAACGCGTTTACGTATAGCACTATGGCGTATAGTGTATACGTAGGTACTCAAAAATAAAAACGGCTTTGTCAGTCTGTAATAGTACCTACATACCTACTTTGCAGTAAGCACAGTAAATTGAGAACTAATTGGAAAATAAAGTGATTATATAATAGTATTCAACAACTGTTGTATGAATGTGCGATACAACTATACTAAATATAGGCTATAAGTTATAACTATAATATTATAAGAATAGGTATACCAATACGGGACACGGGCACATATTTAAAGGTAATAACTAATAATATATTAATATTATGCACTTATAATAGCCATTAATAGGGGCGTTATATAGGTAAGCTTGAAACTAATATGCGATAAGCAGATAAGCTATCACCTTTAACACATTTCTTCCCCGAAAACTATGACCAATTAAGATAAATTCGTACTTGGTACATACACTGTGGACAATGTCAATTATATTATATCATATTTTATAATATAATAATTTATTATTTTACAAATTATTTTTTTTCGTTACGATTTGTGTTCTAACTACAATCCGAAGGAGGGGCTAAAAATTAAAACCTCGTAGGGGGGCTAAATAGAAGTAGGCGAGGGTAAGCCCCCCTGAGCCCCCTCCCCATAGTTACGCCGATGGTCGCTCTGTATGCCGTACGGTGATATTTATCGAAATAATAAAAGAAGAATAACAATAATACATCGATAAATATAAAATTAATAA
The DNA here is from genome assembly GCA_949089665.1 of Macrosiphum euphorbiae. NCBI lineage: Eukaryota > Metazoa > Arthropoda > Insecta > Hemiptera > Aphididae > Macrosiphum > Macrosiphum euphorbiae. The sequence continues at coordinate 13,779 of CARXXK010001716.1, forward strand.
TTTAGTAAACCGATAACGCTTTATGCGTATACGCATAAATTATATAATATACTGTAATTTCCAGTTTCCGTGCGTGCGTGTATAATGTATATAATAAAGATACGCTGGAATTTTCGGCGTTTTTCATACACTCATGAGTCATGACCAATATTATATCTAATGTTGAAGATATAAAGTTCATGCTCCCACTATATAGTATATAGTACTGTTGTACTTGCCTACAATATTATAATTTATAAATGATATCATAGGCGCAAATAGACAAATTATTTTGGGGGGGACTATAATATTTTCGAAAAATTATATATGCTCAGTACTAATTACTGACTTTTGAACTGGGGGGACTTGGCAAAAACATAGGGTGACTAAGTCCACCCAAGCCCCCCCCCTGGCATTTATTTACCTAAGTACCAATATAAAGTTACAAAATGTGATTTTATATTTTCAAATTGGAAATTTCTAGGATTGTCAAGTAGCATATATTTAAATTTCAGGGCAGGAGTGCTACCTCGTACTTGCTTCGTCGATGATCAGAGCGGGAAATTTAATTAGAAAAAAAAAATGCATTTCGTGAATCAAAGAAAAAAATTTTATTGACTAGGTATCTGTAAAAAAAGGCAACTTTTATTCAATTATATAGAAATATTATGCAATTTATAGTAATTTTTACTCAAATATGCAAAAATATGCCAAAAAAGTAACCATTGAATCTACATCAAAAAATCGTCAACATTTCGAATCAAAATAATTTCTAGGCGAAATGTAGAAGAATATACATTTTCATAAAAATCCGATCATATATGTCGACATGTAAGTGCGAATATAATATATTATCAAACTTTGAGTAAAAATTATAATATTTTATTTAGTATTCATAAAATATGCACATTTTATTTAATTATCCAGAAATATGAAATTGCTATCCATTTACGCATTATTATACAAAAATATGGAAAAAAAAATACTACCTATCAAAATCAACATATTACAAAACGTCAAGATATTTAAGCACAATTATTTTAAGTCAAATGTAGAGGAATATGCATTTGCATAAAAATCTGGATCCTAGTCATAATGATCAAAGTCAAACAAATCAATTTATTATATATCAGACATTTTTTTTTCAATTCTGGCATGTTAATGATAATTTTTAATTGTGTAACATTTTAAAAAGTTTAAAGTTAATAGTTATCCCATTTTTTTTTTTAACTCAGTTAAGGTACATGGAAACTTACAATTAATTTATTAACTTAAGTCAAGTTATTTATTATTTTTTAAATATATAATTTTAGCCAGTTATGTCTTATGTGGTTTAAAGACCAGCGATAATACAGAGCAGAGGTGCCACCTCCACGTCAATGTAGCGAAATTGCATATACGCAGCGCCGGCTAACAGATGTTAATATTATAGTGATTAAAATAATATTAATATGAATGTAACAATTAAAATTATTTTTCACACCATAAAGTTCTTTTTCGTGTGTAAGTTTTAGACTCAACAAAGCAAATTATACGTGAATCATATTAATATTATACCATGCCCACCAATTTTATTTCAACAGAATTTCTTAGTGAAAATATTTTATCAAATAAAATTTTTAAAAATCGGATAAGTGGGTGTCGCTTTACTGTACTACAGTAGGTTACACATTGGTAACTGAAATGGATGGTGCTAAACTTGAATTCAATGATATAATATCATTGTATAAGAAAAAAGATTCTGAGCGTCGATGATTTGTCAGTCTGGGATATTATATTATATTGTATTAATTATAATATTGTTATTATTAATAATACGATAGCAGCCGTTAAGTTGAATTAAATGTTATGAATATTATGTATATGCATTATTATTTATAATATTTCAATATTTGTACTTAATAATATAGGTACTTGAGAAGTTTAAAGTCCCCACGAATGTTATATTAAATTACAACAATATAACTAAAATCATTATTCTCGTTATTTAATTTGTGATTTTGTACAAATTTAAACTTAAAATAATAATAATAAACTGTGATTATATATTTTATTGATTTTTTTGATAAGTTTTGTTAGGTTTATATATTAAATGTTATAGTTTATTAAATCTTAATATTTTTTCTCATATATAGATTACACTTTTGAAGATGAAGATGGTATATCTATTGAGATTATTATTATGACTTTGGCGAAGGTCCTATAATTCTACAAATGGCTATTTATTCTGGAATCAACACAAGTTAATTAATAGGTTACTTAAAATTAGATTAATTTTATAACGAAGTAAATATTTATTTTTATAAAATTGTCTAACACTTTTACTGATACTTTTACACTTTTATTCAAATCTGCTTTCAAAAATTAATATCAGAACATTAAATTGGGCGTAGTGATTGAAGTTGTGAGCTATGTTTTCGACCGAAAATTAATCACGCTCCAGCTCCCTTAATATGTGGCATGGAACACAATTCACAGCGACCCTTAATATGTATGATAAATTGTATAGTACTGTTTGATAACCTAAGTTACCGCCGACAAAAGGTCATGAGTTATGATAACATATAACATATATCAAGAGCGAAGAATAAAAATGTTCTATGTCCATTTTTTTTAAAAAAATCCTTTTTTTTTGCATACATTTGTTTTTTCTATTGTGCATCTTTTTATTCAAAAACTACTCAATGAGAAACAGAAAATGAAAACGTTCTATTGTCATGAAAAAATACTGAATCGTTATTATATTGTTTTAGTTCCATAGAACTTTTTTATTCTGATAAGTTTACGTAAGTATGAAAATGTTCTGTCGTCACGTTATTCAATGTTGGTTAGTATTATAAGGTTTTATCAATAATACATGTCGATGAATCGATAAAAACAAAAATTACAATAATATCGTACAGTATTTTTCTAAAAGTATTTATAATATACTTAATATAGACTTAATATTATTATAGTTTGAATATAAAAACTATTTACTATGTTATCAATTTCAATTGCCACCAATTTATATTTATTATTTTGTTTTAATGTTTTGTTAAGACGTGTTAACGATAATGTGATTGGTATTACTTATTAGTTATAGTATTAGCGGGGTTATAAATAATAATGCGTAGTCTCAATCTGCAATATAATTAAAATAATAAAATTAGGTAGGTACATTTTAGTTATTTAAATATTTATTCGCTCAAATTTTTAATATTTTTTTTTTGATTAAACATTAAAATAATGTAAAAACCAATTTCCTTATAAATATTGTTGTCGGTTACTCTGATAAGATTTAAAAATATTGTATGAAATTTAAAAAAAAAAGTTTTACCTATGTATATCATATCATTTAGTTGGAATAATGAAAAGATGCTGAGAACTTTTTTCTTTTTATATACTCTTTTCCCAGTTTTATGGTTTTTATAAAATGTGTGGATGTCTAATACTTAATACTCACAATGTATCTGGTAATAATTGTATTAGTTTATTCAATAAAATTATGGTTATATTCATAAGATAATTTTTTGGAAAAAAGATATTAGATAATGGGTATTATAAAGTTAAAAATTACTCTGCTGAACAATTGGATATTATGATATAGAACCTTTTCATTCTCAACCCGCAATATGGCTGTATACATTTATAGTACCTATATTGTGTATAGGTATACACAAAACCACCTATGTCTACATAGGTAATTGGTATTAGCAAGAATTATATAACTAGCTGATCCCGTGCACTTTGTTGCCCATCAAAAGTGCCAACTCTATATGAATAATATTATATAATAATATTTTTTTTATAATATAACAACAATTTTAAACCAATGGCAACCAATAATTATTATTATTATAGGTTTGAAACCCACGGCAACCATTTATAAACAATAATTTCCATCGGAAATCTCAAAATCCCTGTTTGAGCACCTCATAGCGGGGTTGGTCTTCTTCCTTTGTAAATGAGCCTATCTTCTGCCCAGAGGTCTAATCTATTTATATATATAAAAATATCTGATCCCATGCACTTCATTGTCCATTAAAATTGCCAACTCTATATGAATAATAAGTTTTCCCGGCGTAGGGAATGTAGCGTGCCCATCGCCCGATACACTTGACAGTATATCGCAATAGCCCCACACTGTCTTTAATTAGGTGGTGTGGATTAGTCCCCCAGGTTGGGGGCTTAGCTCAGGGCTAACAATCCTGCCTCGCGAAAAATTTCTTAACAATAAGATATAATAAATAGTGTATTTTCTCATAGTCAATTCGAAAACGTCCTGCGTGTTATCAACAATTGTTATAACCAATGTACGCATATAATATAGCAGAAATATAAAAGTCAATAGCTCATATTATTTTCGTAATATAATTAAAAAAAAACCCTACATATACGTTACCCTATAATGCACAAGCCACTATACCACTTATTTCACCAAGTCGAGCTCACACGTATAATAATACGCAAAGTGCAAAATATTGTTCCAGTTAGGTATTTGTAAAATGAACATTCTTGAAAGACATTGCAACGTTACTGTTGGCGCACGTCGTATTCTCTTCTATAGCAGTTGACACGACGTACTCAAAATGTCAGGAAGTGTAATTTTGGGTGATATAATAATAGTTCAAATGCAGATATAAAGTACAAAATGATGGTTATAATAATATAGTAACCACCATACCTGAATAAGGCTAACAATAATTGGTAAGACTATAGACGTCTCTATCGATTAGAGAACAACACATAAATAATAATGCAATGTACATAAATATAAGGTAAACAATAATAATGACTTATCACTGGCGACGATGTCGAACGATGGTGTTGCTCGGCGTAGATTACGGCTGTAGACGGTGTATTCCGGGCGGTGGCGTTGACCCATATATTGTTATACATAGGTCGGCGGCGCACAGTACTATCGCGGAATAATTATTATGTAAACGTTCTGTGTGTACAGCGATAGACTGGCGGCGGTGGCGGCCACAGAATACGAATGCGAATTTATAGTTATACGTGCACAACAACACTCGATCGCTGGACGGATGCGACGATACTGACGACACAACGCGTTGATTTAGATTGGATATATATCCAGATGAATATTGCACACCACGATAGGTCTCGGCGGACGTCAAAGGCGACGACGTCCGGTGACAAGAGACACAGGGTAACTAACGGCAGTCGCGCCGCCGTAACGGCACAGTCATGGAGATAACCAGTTAGGCCGATGTCATCATGTCGGAAGGGAGGGGGTGCGCATGCAAAGTCGTCGTCCGACACGTAGGCTCGCAAACCGTGCGATATGCAATTATCGATAACTTGCGTAAACAGTTACTATATATGTAACTAAAAGTATCGTGTGTTAGGTATTCAGAACTCTCTTTCTTATACTATACTTACGACAATTAGAAGTTTTTTCTGCGATTCACATTGGAATAATAACAAGGTGAACAATTAAGTAAGTAAAATTTAATGACATAAATAAATAAACGCTTTGAGTAGGCATCATATTATAATACGTACCAAAAAGTAGTATACTAATAATAAACAACAAATACATGCATATTATATATATATATATAAATATATTGGGCGCCCAAGAACAATATAATTATGTAATGTACAATATAATGTAGTACAATGATACATGAATAAACTTATTGGGTAGGTAAACAGTACCGAAAAAAATATAATAATTATAAAAAACAAATTTATATGTAGGAATATAAAATAATGTAATGTACATTTATAATAAATATTAAGCAAGATGTATTATATGATAATTTACAATATTATAAAGAATAAAGGGTGTAGTTAATTACACATAAATATTAAATAAACAGTAGAGGTACATAGGTATTCAGTAACACAAAAAAAACGGGTGCCCAAAGAATAATTAGGTAAATAATAAAAACATAATTTGAATGAGTTATAAAAATGTAAAAGTATAAAGGATGTAGGTATAACAGCACTTAGATAATAACGTAAATTTTGTATAAGGTATAAGGTATTCAGTAGGTACCGTAAAAAAAAATACAACAATAATATGTAGTTATATATATAACCCAAGAGAATAAATACAAAAAATATCAACACTATGTAATATGATTATTTTATAAGACGAATATTGATAACAATATTTCATCTCCAACTGTCGAAGTTCGAAATTCATTTTATACAGCCACCGAAGGGTTGCGATGGGTGACGACTTGTGGACACACGGACGGGGGTTACGCACACTGCGGATTACCGGTCCACAAGCTCGCACACCACAATCACGTTAAATATCCATCGGCAGACTGCTCTGGTTAATACCTCGTGGATACGCAAGTGGCACTCAAGTGCAGGCTCGACGTTCCAGGACGGCCGTGACACTTAAGTTCAGGCTTGGCGTTGAACGGACGAGGCGTGATGATGGATGCGAATGTCAGAAGACGGCGGCAACAAGCACAGTTGTTCACCCCGGTATACAGACACGCAGGCCAACGCACATGTGAGCCGTTGCTGATGACTCCATCAGACCAATCACGTTCGCCGTTGATTCAGGACGAAGTCTAACGGTAAGGTCGCACGTTCGACGAGGTTTTTAGAAAGATAGCCAAACAAGTTCGCGGCGATTGACCTGTCACAAAATTCAATATGAAAACATCATTATAAAATAATCAGTCAATAACACAACATTATTATTATATTATTATCTAAGCTAATACACATTTACCACTTAAGGAGCTTTTAAAACACCATAAAAAAAAATTAAATCTCATCAAAATCCCAGCTTACTTATCTTTATAATAATAATAACAGTCAATATTCCAGATGTGAAAATCAATATATTATTAACTGCAATTATGCAGTTATTAAACAGCCACACGAAAATTTAAACTTACAATTTATTCATAGTTAAAAATAATATTGTTATATCAAAGAAATGTATTATAATTACAACTATTGTGTGTCTGTTTAAATAACTATTCTAATATTGTTATATTATTACAGCATTGGTATATTATTTTTAGAACAACTATATTTATGATAATAATAACCAATATCTATCAGTTGGAATAATTATTACTTGCTTGATTATTGATAAACCATGTTTGCGTTAAACCAACTTATATTATGGTTTATTTAACAAAGACTATAGGTACCTAGTTAAAATATTTTAACTATTTAATTTTGTAAAATCAACATAAAAATAAAGCTAGAATATTGAACCGTGAAGCGTTTTTAGGGTTATGTAGATACTTATGTACTTATGTACAACGAGTTGTTAGATTTTAATTTCTGCAACCAGAAATCGTTCGTTATTTTCTTTAATCTTTTACAGTTTACTGTATGTAACTGAGTGCTACTGTATTCCGATTCCAGTGTACGTCAACGTTTAAACGTCAACAGCTATTTTCAGGTATATATCTTTTACTTTAATAACTATAATCCTTATATTATTGTTACTTATTACAATTATTTTAGAGGAAGAAATAGATAGAATGGTTTTTTTAGACTTGACAGAATCAATGGTAGCTAGATTGATTCCAAAAATGGGACCACAATCCAAATTCTTGAAAATACTACGGACCTTAAGAGAAGAAATCCAGAGGGATAAATTAGGTTACTTATTTAGTATTATTTATTATTATACCTTCCATTAATTCTTAGGTACTTTGGATAGTTAATCAAATAGATTAATGAAAGTATTATTATACAAGTAGACATTCTCAAACTGTTTGTTACTAGGAAATAGCATCAACAGAATCTAGTATCAGTGCATCTGGTGCATCCGGTTCTTTAAATTTAACCTAACATTGGTAATATTGCAAAATTTGAAATTATTATTACACAAAAAAATTTAAAGGTTAGATGCTGGGGAAATATGAATTAAAGGCAGTTTATGCCAGGTAGTGCCAGTATTGGTGGAAGCGATCCAAAAGGCGTCTAACTCTTGAATGGTAATATTATTACGGTACGCTATACTTATTATTATTATTACTGATTTAATATTCGTGGATTATTTATAAAATAAAATGTTTCTATGGTCTATTAAATATATAAATAACAACGAAACCCTATTATAACTTAAAAAAATTAAAATAAAAAAAAACAAAAATTGTGAAGGTGCATTTGCACTGCTGAGAGCTATATAGTAGTATGTACTTACATCAAAATATGAGTTCCCTTTACGTCTCGAGGTAGCGATTTACATGCCCGCCGTCCAGAATACGGCCAATGGTGTCAGAACGATTACCGAAAAAAAAGTGACGTCTGACACGTCCAAAGATGTCTTCCGATCGTGGTCCAACTGGACTTGGCCATGGTCGTCCACTGATTCGATTGGGCCCCTGTTAAGAGCTATCAAGAGCGGTACCACAATATCGTCGCCCAGCAACTGATGTGCGCTAGTCGGCCGCAGGGTAGAACAGCGTCTGGTGACCACCGCTGGCATCCAGGACGCCGGTAACAGCACGGGCCACCCGGGTCGCCATGGTACCATCAACAAATGTGGCCGGGTATCTCTGTCGTAAAATGCACAACTAGTCAACGCATTTGATGCATGGTCGTCCACTGGTTCGTTTGGGCCCCTGTAACGAGCTGTAACGAGCGGCAGCATGGTCTGGTCGTCCAGCAACTGATGTGCGCTTGTCGGCCGCGATGTCGAACAGCGTCTGGTGACTACCGCTGGCATCCAGGAAGCCGGTAACAGCACGGGCCACCCGGGTCGCCATGGTACCATCAACAAATGTGGCCGGGTATCTCTGTCATAAAATGCGCAACTGGTCAACGAATTTGACGCATGGTCGTCCGCTGGAGGCACCACTTGCAGCACCACTTGCCGCACGGCCGGCGAACGGCGAAGTCTGCTCGCTGCCAGTTTGCCCCAACCTAGGCCGGTTTCCCTCAAGAACTGCCTGTGGGTAATATAATGATGCGAATAATAGTTATTTATCTATAGTCATAACTCATAAATCATAATAAGAATAAGAATTTGTTTGTTATAGGCTCTGTCAAACAGAAAGCGTTATTTTCACGCCACGTGATTTTGTAATTTGTTACAACGCCGCGTTATTCACTCGCGTGAAAGCACCACTCCGACGAGCCATTCACCTCTTCAACGTGCGTATAATGCGTTCTTTTTGACAGAGAATTTAAAAATAAATACACAACGAGACGGATAATAGATATTATGCTATAATCCGTAAAAGGTTGTATAGGTACCTGGTAACCTAACCTACCTATAAAAATATTATAATCTTTAATATTTATCGTGATGTATTTTCAAGCACATATTTCATCCACTTGATTTTGAACGGTTTCGATAGGTAAGTAATAAGGTAAAACTACCTGTTTGATTTATACATATATTTTTTTAAAACTACATAATTTATTATATAAATGTATATGTAATATGTATATTATATAATTCACATATTATTAATTTAGGGTAGTCCTTGCTCAGGTAAAGTATATTTATATTTTTTTTTTAAATTTTTATATTATTTGGTTAACATAAAATGATACAAATTATTAAATAAACTACCTAGGGAGTCACAGTGTACAAATATGATTTAATTAAATTACATAATTAAATAAACGATAGTAAAAAAAGAAATATACAAATTTTTCTTGATTCTTAAACCTACCTAATAGGTTTTGTAATACCGAATCATAAACATAATCACTGAATTAACTTAATAAAATATAATTTATAAATTTATTTATGTTAGGTTATCAATAAAAATATTTATTTTCACATCTATTGGCATAGAGTTAAAATTAACAGGATAGTTAATGAACTTTTGTCCAAAACTCGTTTTTGTGTAGGTACTAGGTATATCACTTTAATATTAAATAATCGGGCTATAATTTGAGACACTAGCTGCTGTTCGTGCACATGTGTAAGAACTAAGAGAGTAATAGCAAATTCTACTAATTAATAAAATTACCTACATGACATTTCAAAAACAGTATGTATTAATTGATTAGTATCATATGCATAAATATAACAATAATTGTAGGTATATAAACACTTAAACAGTTCTTTCAAAAATACAGTTATCCATGAAAAAGAAACATGTAAGCTTTCTAACAATAAAAATAAATTTGTAAAGAATCCCGTTACAACTGCTATAGAAAAAATTATCTATTTAACGCCCAAAAACGCGTTATACGGACAAAAAAAATAACTACCCACCTCATTTAAGTTGGGGTTTGTTTATATTTAAGTACCTACACGGTCTTCCGTCCTATAACGATGTGGTCACTCGATGTGTTGCAAGTACCTAACTCTGAATGAATATTATATTTGTCTAAACAACGACTTAAAACGACTGTAAAAAAAACACTCACTTGACGATTTTTTCGACGTCGTGAATAAATCTTAAAGCATTAAAGGTCGTACGGCCGTCGCAGTACAGCCCAGAGATTCGCGGCAACAGCCTGGCGTAAATTATTTTGCCCTCCAGGGTGTCTGCGACGACAATCATCAAGCGTCTTACGAGGGAGGGGGCCATTTTTCGAGCTCTGACAACAACGTCGTCCACCGTCGTCCGACGCATCACGTGGAGCAGTCTGGCTGATGCAGTCCATATCGTCTTCCGGGCGTTTGCGACGAAGACCGTAGAGCGTTGGACGAGGGTGGAGGCCACTTTTTTGGCAAGACACAAGACATGATCATAATAATTTCGGGCCTTTCCAACTACGTCTTCGACCGTCGTCCGGCAGAGGACCTGAAGCCGTCCGACTGATGTCCAGGTCGCCTTCGGGCCGATGACCTCCTGGAGACTGAACCTTACTGCGGTTCCGGGTGCGTCTAGACTTGTTGCTGCGTTCGTCATGTGCACCGACATGACTGCCAACAATAACAACAACAACAACAACAACAAGACGCTTGACATGCTGTTAAGCGGTAACATTATAAAATAATATTATGAAATTACTGATAATAATAGAAATTAATTTTTTTACAATGATTTCACACAGACATATATTTTACAAAAGTTACTTCGTTTATTGAAACGATACAGTGTATGTTATATTATTATATATTTTATTGCTGTATTAAGAGAAACAAATAATTGATATTAAGAGGTTTTAATTGTTCAATTTAAACTTTAAACATGGTTGTTTTTGATTTTATCTTAAAATATTATATTTATATGTTTTTTAATAAAATATGTTCATTGAATTGTTTATTTGAATTGGAACATATAATGTTTATTGTCAGTTTAAAATATTTTTATTTATGTTTTTAATAGTTGGAGGGACTCAATTCTACTAAAATTGATGCCTGATGGTGTACTTAGTATTGAATGTAATTTTGGGTTAGGGAGCATAAAAATTAAAAAATATATATTTTGTTAGGAAAAAATACTATTAACACAATATGTTTACAAATCATTGTTTTAGTAAATTTAAACGATCAAGTGTAAAAAAAATTGAAGCGATGGGGGTTTACCCCCTCTCTGCACAAGGGCCTGTCATGTCATCACTATTGTTTGTACATATACATGAATATATCATGTTTATATGACCCTCCCTAAACAATTTGGGCCTCAGCCTGGCAAACCTGGTATTAAAATTCTGTCTCCGCCACTGTTGGCAATACGTTTTGTCTACTTTTTCATCAACCTGTTTGAAAAAAAAAAATAAACAATTGTATAGTTTATCTCTTATGAATAGTTTCATAAAATTAATTTACTTCAAAAACGCTTAAATCTCCACTTTGGTAGATTTCTGTGCCCGGTGTTGTTTTCCAATTACAGTGTCGCTTATGTCTTTTTATTATCGATTGACATTTAGTGTATTTTAAACAAAATTCACAAAATATTAATCTCTCAGCATTCTCCTCCTGCTGGAATGGACATAAATAACAAGTCTCCACTTCAAATTTTCCCAATTTTATTACACTCGGACATACTACTGGAGTTTGAATTGTACTCTACAAATGTCAATTATAGAAATATAACAAGTATAAGACGTCATGTTATATTAAATAAAATAAATAATTTTAATTTTACATTCTTTTCCAGTGTTCTACTCCTTTTACATATTTTTATATCGTCGTTCACCACTCCATATGGTAAGTCTGATGCCTCAGGTCGGATTATATTTTCCAGAACTGAAAATTGTATTTAATTTTTATTACTAACTACTAAGACTGGTTAGTAAGCCAAAAAAGTTAAGTACAGCATAAATGGTCACTAATATAAATTGTTAAAGTAGGTAAATGGCAGAACATATATTAATACTGTTTAAAAATACAGCATGAACAAGTAATCTCGCTTAATAATAATATTATATTATGCTTATTTTTCCTGTTATTTGATGAACAATATCCAGAATTATACGTTATTTCAACCAGTTCTAATGTAATATGGAGTTTGTCTTAAACCGATAATATAGTAATAAAATAGGATGAAAACATTTTAATTTTTAATATATAACCCACATTTTCTCTGTGCGGCCCAGTTTTCATATGTATTTTTTATTTTATATGGTTTTTCTTATAAATAATAATATAAACTAACCTATTTATGATATACCTACACATTTTTAAGACGTCTTATTTTAGATGTCATCGCTAAAAATATTGCTATTAAATTATTAAAATCATAAAAGTGTGACATAAATATCATTCACTAGTATATATCATACGTAAATATCATTCCCTGGTATTCACTAGCCATAATTGCTTCAAAATTGGAATATATTTATTTTTAATTTTCCATTTGTAATCTGCTCTCCGATTACTTGGTATCTATTCATACTATGTTTGATTAATATATTCAAAAGAACGTAAATATAAACATGCAACATGCAATGGATCAAAATTAAACACACCAGATCATATCTCGTTCACACTTAGTGCATTAAGTGCAGCACTTTGCTTAAATAATTTTGATTTCTCCTTGGAGATAGCAGTGTCCCACCGGCCCACCGAACACTACCTCTAATTGGTCGATGTGTATGTGGGGAGGGGTTGGAGAGAAGTAAGGAGGGACATTACCGTCTTCCGCGACATCACGTTTATTCGTTGAACCCACATTGGATAGTTTTTCATACTTTTCCTATAAAAATTACAATATATTAATATATACAATGTCATACTGAAAAAAATAATAATTCATCTTAATTACTTTTTTAAGTTTTCTGTCGCTAGTCTCAGTCAATACTCTTTTTCTTTTTGTTCCCGCAGCTCTAGGGAGTGAAAGTGGAACATTACCGTCTCCCTTGACATCGAGTACGTCCTTCGATCCAGAAATGGGTAGTTTTACATACTTTCCCTGTAAAAATTATAATATATTAATAAATCCTAAATGAAATTATAATTATTCTGTGTTACTTTTTTAATCTTTTTGTCGCTATCCTCAGGTGGTACGTGAGTAAAAGGTACGCTCAGACGATGGTGACGTATTACACTAGTTACTAAATCCACTTTAGATTTAACAATAGTTGACTTGTCATTACTATTTGGTGCATTATCGTTCGGCATGATGTCTAGATATGATATTGACAATGAAGTTATCACGGATTGAAAGAAGGGCAGTTTTGATTTTAGTAGAATTAACAAAATGTACTGACAATAAGAAACAGTGATCCGACCCCATCTATCGTGTATGTATATAATTATCCACACGGAATCAGGCTTGAAACTCTGTCATTGTATAGGACTAATGGTCAATGTTTACAATGGCCATTTTCCTACTTAGCCCGTAACATATATATCTACATAACTATTTATTTCTACGATAGTAACTCCAAAAAGTGTACGTGCTAGATACGCGGTAGGCCCAACTCCTCAATCCAAAAAAAAAAAACAACTAATCCTGGTTCTAATAGTTTTAATAGTTCTAATAGTGTCATGTTATTAAAAAAAAAACCGAGAAACTCGCTCTGCTGTACAGGTCGCTGTAACGGATGAGTTAAATTTGAATTCAATGGGATATAAAATCAGTGTATATATACTTACGCAAAACGAATCTGTGCAAAGACTGTCTGTCAGTCTATGTATATTTACATACCAATTACTAAGCACATTTTATGATTTTATTGTGATTTATGTAATCTATTTAACTATTAGACATAATTGTGGGAATAATAATAATAATAATTATAGTAGGTAAAATTAATTTAAGTTTCAAGTACTCGTGAATAATATTTTTAATAAGAACAAAATAAGTTATAGCCATAAAATCGTTATGCTTCGTTTAAATATCTAATATCATTAAAATTTGAATTTAAAATGTCCATAACAAAAATACTGTGTTTATATAATATTTAGATTTGTTGGTAGTAGTATGAACTATTTATGAGAATAGGTACTTGTTTTAAATTTGCAATCTTTGGCAATAAAAATTGAACATTTTATACTTATTTAACTACAAAATAAATTGTGAATAATAATAATAATAATATGTAAAGTGATATAATGTATCAAATTTAATGTTTATGTTATGCTCATTTTTTTAGAGTTGCATCAAAAACCAAAATAGATTTTGCGTTAATATTCTCGTTTTTCTTTAATTTTTTTTCTAAGACGCTTTAGAAAATTACTTTGAATTTTTTAGTTTTGATCTCCCAAACGCACCAAAAATATTCTACATTTTCACAAGAAACAAGTACCTATATGTTCTGAAGTTGAAAGTCGAAACATTATTTTTGACTACCTTTAGATTGTTTATTATTTTGATATTAGGGTGACGCAGTGTTTGTTTCTAGTGGCTAAAGGTGACATGAATCAAAAAAGGTTGAGAACTACTGGTGTATACAGAGTATTACAGACACAAATATTGAGAAAAAAAACCATAGGTACATCCTGCATTGTTGTATATTTATTATTTAAATATAATAAAAATTAGTTTTATCTACTGTATTACCTAGATAACTGGTATATATCCAGAATTCTTAATAAATAGGTATATAATTATCTGTATCCTATCTAAATTAAATGTTTTTTTGTATCTATTCTCAACACTGCGTACACCATGAAAAAATCAATACAAGCATCGCTCTGGTTAGGCTCTAAAATAGTGAAGCACTGATATCGACCATATAGCTTAGGTATAGGTATAGGTATATTTCGTTATTATGTCTTTGGGTGGTTGACGTGTATATTACTTACCAATTACATGATGGATATCGAGTGCGGATGTTGAGGTTCGCGACAATTTTCTATTATGATGGTCATCATATTCATAAGATGATCGCTTTCGCTTGTAGTCAGGTAAAGTCTTGTTGGTAGCTACAGCTACGTTCTTGCCGGTATATGCAAGGGCCTTAAATAAGTCCAGATGGATTTTTATTAATATAGTGTCTTGAACTTTCAAACATAATTTTTCTTATACTCCATGATGTATAATATATTATAATATTATATGTATATAGTGTATAGAAAATCATAATTTAAAAATAAAATTTATGTTTGCGTACACAATAAACATCTACGTATTTAGAAGAAAAATTGTGTTGGGAATATTGTAAATCGTAACTACGAGAAAAATTTACCTTTTCAGTAGAAGTAGACGACCCCGCTTTCTGAAGGGTGTTCCTAATGCCATATTTGTTTTTAAGTTTTCCATTTTCTCCATTGTTGCTGTTTTCCGATGCGTTTGTTTTGTCCATTGTATCAAGTCGGTTTGGTTTTTTGAGGTTCTCCATATGATTCCCACGAGTATGCATGATATAAAAGTCGCACTGCGGCAGTGCAGCGTACCGCAGTGAAGGCTGCCAAAATAGGCTACTGTGGAAGGTTGCCTGGTCCTCCACAGGGTCCTCGTAGACACGTTTCACTGACCTCCGTGCCAAGTACTCCCCCTTTACGAGTTGGGGGTTAAGGGTTTTTTTTATCATGGTTTTTCTTCCACTAGGGCATTCGCTCAGCGGGAGCAGGCTGCCTCCGACCTTACCAGCCCTCTCTCCTATCACTTATTCAGAGAAAGGGCCAGCTCAGAATTTTTATCGTGGTTTTCCTTCCACTAGGGCTTGGCTAGCGCTAGCAGGCTACCTCCAACCTGCCGACCCCAGCTGCTTAAGGCAAGGGCGGCTCTTGAAGCTCCGACTTCAACCGGTTAAGGTCACAGCCGGGTTGGGACCGCTTGGTAAGACCTAACTAAAGGCCCGCAAGCTCCCCCACCACATCAAGGTGGGTCCCGACGGGGGAGATAATGTTATTTGTTTGTAAATACGTTACACAAAAACAATTTTCTTTTGCTTCATCTGGGATTTCTAAGTTTTCGAGAACAAAAGTTTGAAAGGATGTTTAAAATATCGGTGGCAGCTGAAATTGTTACGATAATCTATTAATTATTTATTGTGATAGGTATTCAATTAAAATCTATATATTTCTTTGTTATAATGAAAGTATAGTCAATAATTATACTTATGCTGTGCATTAATAAGTGTAAAAGTTAAAGTTGAGTTAAACATTTAGTTTCTTAAAGATTTTGAGTTTCTGTCGATTTTAATATTAATAAATATATAATTAACTATTCTTTATAGTACTTACGCCCACCCTTCCCCACACTTCACAGAATACGAATCCTGACCCTGGTTGTTACAATACCTGGTTGTGATAAATTTAAAAAAAATTAATATGTCCTGAACTAATATTGCCTTTAGGTACCTAAAACAATAATAACGATATTTGAATGAATTACATTATTAAATTATCGTAAATATAAAAATATTATTATACATGACATAGGTGCTTTAAATTGCTAAGTATAATACAATATTCATCAATTTATTTTATATTCAATTGCAGAAATTATAATATATCGTCAGCAAAACAAATAATATTGCCTGACATTTTATGATTAATTAGACGATATTTTATGAAAATAAGAAATAAAAAAGGAGCCTAAGACTACTTATCCTCGAGTACTGTAATGATATCTACATCATTTCACCAACACAGCTTCATGATTCAATACCATCATAATACTATTAGCTAATACTATACAGCGATTATTAATTTAACGTACTCATTCAAATTTTATATCTTGTTGTGAATTATTGAAATAACTTTTACTCATATCAAAATTGTGCTTACGTTATTTCGAGAAAACTAACATTGTCAAACTCTCATCTTAAAATCTATCATCGTTCAATCAAGTACCCAACATCAACTAGGTAAGAAATTATAATAATACATACTCACACAATTTCAACAATAGAATTATCATCAGCAACATATTAATAAAGACACGCAGACTTGGGTGTATCATAAATCAAGATAACCTTTGTTTATAAATTCCAAAAAGAAAAATTGGTTTTTTGCTATAATTTATTAGTGCAAGACAATCACTGGATTTACATATATAAAATATAATACATATTGTTTTTTTATTTAAACTAAATAGTTATAAATTATAACCAAAATAAGAAGATATCGACGACGACCATTGACCATTATTGACATTATTTCAGAAAAAAATTAAGAAAAGTATTAAATTTAGGGTTCCATAATTTTAAATATATTGTTTAAATTAAATATTCAAAAAATACCATTTATTGCTAATTTTTAATTTTCATGCATATTTAAACACTTTAGTGCATACATTTATGCATATTTAAGATTTTTTTAGCGCTTATTTTGTTGGTTTTTAATGCATATAAATTCGCACTCTATTGATCACTGTCGAATAATTTCGTTATTATTCTTACATACGACTTCATTGATATTCGACAGTTTTCTTATACATATAATATGGTCGCATCATCTCCATCATAATGTGATCGCTTTCGCTTGCAGTCCGTTTTAGAGAATACTATATTATTATAAATTATAAAGAGACGTGAAATTCCAAAAATAAAAATTGGTTTTTACCTATAATTAATTAGTGGAACACATTCACTGGATATACAGATATAAAATATAATAAAATAGGTACACATTGTTTTATTAGGTAAACTAAATAGTTATAACTTATAATATTTGTTTATTATTCAACGTCGATATAGATACTGCCGACCTGTCAAGTAGTATCCGTGGTTTAAATGTTTATTTCTTTTCAGCCAGCTACTATCAGTTAGGTTTATATTATTACATTTTTTTTTACACTGATTCACCTTTTTAACAAATATCGCAATATTTTAACTTCACCTACCTACCTAATTACATTTTACTGAATTTTTATGCATTTGCGTTGTATTATACTATGTTATTACATAGATATATTATAATATTGTATTATATGCGTTGTACAATAATTATTTAGGGTATAAATGTATAATAAGCATATTATTATAAATTAGGTTAGGTTAGGTGTGTACCTCGGTGATTTGAGTGACTATTTCACCCATTCACAACACTTCTATGCAATCTGCACATCATAATCTATATAAATAAAAATGGAGCGTGAAAAATTATAGTTACCTCATCAATCGAGAACGGCTGGTCCGATTTGGCTCAAATTTTTTTTAAGATGTTTGAAATGGCCGGGAGAAGGTTAATAAGAAAGAAAATTTTAGGAAAATCCACCGGAAAAGTAGGGAATCTGGATGTAAAAAGTACAACGGTGGCGCAACAGTTTATTATAATTTATATTGGTTGCTATTGGTTAATCGGGTCTGTTTGTTGATTCGTATTATTGTTTTTTGTCAATATATTATGAATAAATTAATGTTTGTGTGTAGATTAGAACTCTGGGAAAATAACAGGCTAATTTAAAAATGTTTAAATTTGGTTTTTTTTTATTCATCTGATATTAGTATGGTTAGGATTTTGTATTAACTGATTATATTAATCCACCATAGGTGGATTACGACCAACTTGGTTCAACTTTGATACAATGTAAAATACAATGATTGCAATCTATTTGAAAAATAATATGAAATATCCACATCTTGAGCAATACCAATAATACCAATACCACATTAATATTTTAATATTTTTTTTATCAATTACCTTCCTCATTATTTTCATTGTCAATATCTACTAGAATGAATAAAATTCGAAGCTAATAACAATGCAATTTTTGTTGATTTATTTTTCCAAAATCCAAATTAGTTTGTAGTAAAAATGTATGTATATTTAAAAAATCAATCAAACGTTGTTGTTTTTAAATATTTTGGATTATGCAAAGAGATAGAAGGATATATCTATATGGGTCTATAATTTGTACAATGATCAATATCGCCGGAATTAAGAATTTCGTTATTAGTCTTACCTACTACTTCCTGAATATTCGACAGTTTTCTGATATAATATGAACTCCATCTTAACGTGATCGCTTTCGGTTGTAGATTATTTTGGAGATACTATATAAATCGACGCGAAATTCCAAAAAGAAAAATTGTTAAATATAGTGCACACTGTTTTTTTTAGCTAAATTAATAATTAAATTTGTTTATTATTCAGCGTCGATATACCGACCTGCTAGTATCCGTGGTTATCTCGTTTGAATGTTTATTTATTTTCAACCAGCAACAATCAGTTACGTACCTTTTAGTGTTTTTATTATTATATTATTTTTACTCAGATTTACGCTTATAACAATTAATATCGCAGTATTTTAACTTCACTCAATTATCTGTGATTCACTTTGACTGCATTTTTATGCATTTGCGTTAAATTATAGGTACTATATTTTATTACTTGAATATAAAGGTATAATATTATAATGTTTTATCATTTGCGTTGTACAATAGTTTAGGGTATAATAACTAATAAGCATAATATGCATAATATATGTCACCCATTGACAACACTCCTATGTAATCTTCTCATCATAATATAATATGTATATCGAAATTGTAATTAAGTATTTAAAAAATAAACATTAACTAATAGTAACTACATATTATTTTATTTATAAATTTGAGGTTTAAAAATCCTATCATTATTATTTGTTTGCTAAATGTATTAGGTAGTGATTGTATTTGTTGAAGTTATGAATTTTTGATAGTACCTAGGTATTAATAATTTTTTGTTATTAGGTAGGTACCTATGTTTTATACCTCCTACGGTAGATATTGTAACTTAAAAGGTGAAATGATTTATGGATTTGATTGCATATTTAAATATTTGTCGATTTTAGCTCATCCGACTTCTATAGTTGTATGCCCTAAATCCTAATGATTACCTATATCAGGGATGGGCAACTCAATTCTATTAGAGGGCCAATTTAGAATGTGCATAAATCTAATGCTAATAGAAAGTTGTTTTGGGTTAGGAATAATGACAATTTAATCAGAAATAACTAGAAGGTAAGTACGTAAAGCAAATTTTTAAGAAATTATCACTTTATTTTAAAATCTCCAATCTAGGAGAAGGTTATTTATATAATATAGAAAAATGAATTGCTATTCGTTAGTCTCGCTAAAACTCGAGAACGGCTGGTCCGATTTGGCTCAATTTTTTTTTAAGATATTACCAGAACAAGGTTGATACAAAAGAAAATTTTATTTCAGGAAAATCCACCTGAAAAGTAGGAAATCTGGATGTAAAAAATACAACAGTGGCGCATTAGTGTATTAAATATTGTTTGTTATTGGTTAATCGGGCATGTTTGTTGATCTGTATTATTATTTTTTGTCAATATATATATATAAATGAATGATTGTTTGTAGATTAAACCTCTGGGCAGAATACAAGCTAATTTAAAAATGATTAAATTTGGCTTTTTTTTATTCATCTGATATTAGTACGGTTACTGTTTAGGTTACGTTAGGATTTTGTATTTATTGATTATATTAATCCACCATAAATGGAATACGACAAACTTGGTATAACTTTTATACTTTAGAGTTAAATCATATACTTACGTACAAACATCACGGGTTAGCTACTGAATAGTTACAATAATGGATTCATATTAGACTTAATGGTTTGCATATCTACAAATTGTATCTCATAATTTTAGTTCACAGTTGAAAATATTATAATTATCATAACATATAATGTCATAATAATATAATATTCCTACATCTTTTTGATTATTAGTTATTACTTATTACAATAAATTGTCTATCATTATTTTTTAACGTAATATGTACTTGCCATTGCAGTTTGTATGATTTGTTCGAATATTGTTTTTTTTATTTTTAATTTTTTTACATTTTTTGGCATATACTTATTTAATAAGGGTAATTATTATTATTATAAAATTATGATTATTTGTTTAATAATAATCTGTATATTATATTAATTGTAAAGTGTACCTATACTGTTACTTGATTTTTTTGGACGACTTGCAGAGTACCTATAGTTATCGTCTATGCTCTATTCAATAGGAATTTAACTAAATCCGGTCTTCAATATATTATTGAGAATTGATATATTATTATTGTGTACCTATCAGATGTATTAAAAATTAAATAAATGTATATTATTATAACCTTATTCTGTTAATACCAATTATTACAGCTAAAAAACCTATAGTAGTGTTTTCATCAATTCGTCAGAAAATTATATTAATAATTACAAAAAATATTGAAGTTCAACATCAATTCACAATTCAATTTTATAGGTAACAAAGAAAATCTTATGAAGTACCTATATAATTTTACTGTCATAATTTATTATTAACTAAAATCAATATCCATAGTGTTTCCCATATTCGTAGGTGATGATTTTAAGTAATTTTAAGTATGTTTTAGAAACATTATTCATTAAAAAACTTTCTTGATTTCTAGTGGATTTGGTATGAATTCGAAAATTTAATCGTTCCAGTTAATAAGGAAGATATCGTTATATAATCAGGGGCCAATTTTTCATTGGCATTAATGACAATTTAATCAGAAATAACAAGTAGGTAAAGCAGATTTTGAAGAAATTATCACTTTATTTTCAAATCTCCAATCTAGGAGCAAGTTATAAACTTATATAAATGTATCTAGACTGTTTTTATTAGGTAGGTAATTTAATTACAACAGAAAAAATGCAATAGATAATATTAAACAAATAAATAAAAAATAAATTTTTTTCATTTTCTATTTTATTTTTATAGCTTATAGGTAGGCATAGTACCTACAGATATTATCATAACTACTAAATTATTTCAAGAATTCAATATATTTATGTACAGTAAAAAAAAATATTAAAAGCTTATTACTCATAAAGAAATCTCTGTGTTAATTTTTATTTTACTTATATCTACTTTTATTTTTTTTAAAACTTTAATTGTTTATTTAACATTGTTTTTCCTAACGATTTACCAAAGAGTTAACTAATGGATGAAAATATGAAATATTGGAAAAAATGCAGTTTAGTTTCTAAATGATTTTTTTTTTCAAAATTTGAGTTTTTACATCTGTAATATAGGTATAGTCGAATCGGAAATTACATATTATCAAACTCACTTTTTATTTTATTGTTGGGTAATAAAGTAATTTAATTTGAAAAAACCCATAGGATTACGGAAACTCACTGATTTTAAAAAGCTATAAATTTTAAACTAAGTCCGACAGAATATTTCGATGGCACCATTATTGTTCTTAATTTTTTGAAATAGGTACATAGATTTCCCGAAAAAAATTTTAAAAATCGCTTGGCAACTAAACTGCATTTATTCCACAAAAAAGTAGTTATACCTTAGATACATTTTAAGAAATAACTTATTTTTAAGGCAGTAGGGAGGCAAGTTGGCATAATATGACGTGTACTGCAACATTCACTTACCTTTGAGATTTCCAGGTTTCACAATTTTTCTGATTACCGTTCCCCATAGTCGATTTTGCGTTTACGCTTGCAGTCCATTCCGTATTAGTGATATCGCAAAACGTACAATAATTGTATATTATATTAGGATATTATATACACTTAAAGTTACAAGAATCTATTTGGAATTTCAAACAAATTTTAACTAAATTAATAATGTTATACATTTTGTGTATTTTTCCGTCGAAACCAAGGCGGTATCTCCATGGTTACATGTATGAACGTTTTGTTTCATTTTCAACCACCGAAAAAAGAATTTATAAAAAACATATTTGATCATGTGAATATTTTATTTCTTTTGGACGCCGTGTGTATATAATAATATTAAAATAAAAAGCGTTTAAGTGGATTTCGATCTTTTGTACAGTAAGTTACAAGTGGGTGACTGTACAATAATAGATTGTAGGAAATTTGAATTCAATGATATATCATTGCATACGAAAAACGATTCTGGGTTGTCAGTCTCAATATTTTATATTGTAAAAAACTCTAAATCATCACAATTTTTTATTCCTTTCTATGGTGATACAAAGAGTTAGAAATTAAAATCCAGTTTTTCATGATTTGTTGGTGGTTTTTCATGTTGCATTAAATAAATATCGATAAAATCGAAAAACAACCTCTCTAAAGAACCATCTTGATCCAATTTTCTAAAAAATAAGATACTATATTTTTGTTGAATCGAATCATTCCTTCTGGTAGAAATTTTGTACACAGAAAAAAAATAATAAATAAACACCTTAGTTCATATCATAGATATATAATAGTACACTTTAGAAGTTTCAAGTACCCAAGAATAATATTATTCAATCACAACAAAATAACTAAAATAGTTATTCTAGGTTTTTTAATATGTAATTTCGTCCAAATTTGAATTTAAAATGTCTGTAAAAAATAACTGTGTTCATATATTTTTTTAGATTTTTTGGTTATTGTATGAACTATTTACGAGAACTTTGTGTTGAATTTGCAATCCTTAGCTATAAAAACTGAACATTTTATAATTTATTAATTACAATGATTGATAATTTTCGAGATTTTGATAAATTTTGTCAAAATTTGATCTTTAAATGCTTATAAAAAAAAAACTGTGCCAATGTATTTTTAATATTTTTCAACTGATATTGTAACAATATATCAGGAGCCTTGTATTAAATTTTTACACTTTTTGGCCCAACAGATAAAACTTTATTGATATTTATAGAAAAAAAAACTAAAAAAAATGAAAACTGAAAATTTCCGTAAACGGCTCAAAAAGAGTCAAAATATTTTCATAATTGTATGCTGTATAGGAAATGCTAATATAAAAATTCAGTGAAATTTTCATGTATCTACAGTAATTCGTTTTTGAATTATAACAAAATAAGGAAATCGCCACATGAGAAATCGAGTGAATATCCAATGTTGTAAAAATTTGAATTTCAAACGCTCATAAAAATTTAATTTGACTGTTCGGTAGAGATTTTTTTATTGATAAAGGTAGACAAACTTATGAGTAATCTTGTATTACATTTTCAAATCATAGATTTAAAAAGAAAAATTTTTACGAATTCTTAATTCAAAATAATTTGCTAATTTTCGTGATTTTTCCATATTTTGTCAATTTTTGAACTTTAAATGCTTATAAAAGAAAACTGTGACTAACGATTTTTAATATTTTTCATCTGCCTTTGAAACAATATACTAGAAGCCTTATATTAAATTTTCAAGTTTTTTTAACCAACAAATAAAATTTTATTGATATTTCTATAAAAAAACCTAAAAAAAAATTAAAAATGAAATTGTCCCTAAACAGTTCAAAATAAATCAAAATATTTTGAAAATTTTATCGTGTATAGAAAATGCAAATATAAACAACCAGTGAAAATGTCATGTATATACGTTCATTTTTTTTAGAGTTACACCAATAACCAAAATCGATTTTTTGGAAATTTTTATGTTGTTTTCCCCGGCGCTTGTGAAAACTACTGAGAAATTTATACTTTTGACCCCCCAAAGTACCAACTAGATTCACTTTCCTATCAGAAAAGGTACTATTGAAGAAAATCTAAGCACTTTTACTGTCCCAAAACGTGATGACAGACACAAAAAAAAAAAACACACATCATTGTAAAACCAATACACTCATCGCTCCGCTCAGAATCTAAAATTTTAAATATATTACTAGAGTAAAGTTAAATATACATAAATTTAAAAAATAAAAATGTGTAGGTAAACAACTGTTGTATAATATAATATAATATTAGATGAATAGCTGTGTTGTAGACATAAATCTGTGGGTTGGTGGGGGGGGGGGGCATTTTTAATAACAAAAATAATTATATACAAATTAAACTATATATAGCTATTATGGATGTTAAATGTATAACAAAATATACATATGTTTAAAAACGAATTAGGTTGGTAATTAACTAAAAAGTATTAATAATTATAAAATATTTGTAACTACATTATAAAACAAAATTATCAATAATGAAGAGAGATATGAACCGTTAGAACTGAAATATTGATACCTACCTTATCGAAGCACTTTTTTTTTGCACAACTTTTTTGATATTTTTTATTTTAACTGAAGTTGACTTACGGTGCGAGGAATTAATAGCTAGCGCTTGGCTATTAAATTCCAAGACCAGTTTCTTCCAGCAGGCTTCTTTTTCTTTCCACATCACAACGTATGTTTTTTTATTTTCAAGAAGCTGACTGTTATCTGTTACCAATTTTACGAGCAACTCCTCTTCCCTCTTACTGAAATCGACATTCCTCGCCCTCTTTTTACTTCATTTGTAACAGAACTCATATTTGTATTTTGTATTAATGTATTATGAAGCAAATATCAGACGTCAGTAAACAATTAATTACAAAAATACAATACACTTGAATACAGAAATACATTTGAAAAACGAACAGTGATAGTACGAATTAACGTACATTCATATATCTATGCACTCAGCCTCTACAAATAATAATTTTATTACAATGACATTATTATCGGAAATAAAAATTGTAGAACGCTGCCTTAGATAATATAATATATTTATAGGTCTATGGTGTTATCATAGAACACAACTGTCGGTTTACACGTCACGTAATGTATACAAAATGAATTCAATCAATTTCAGTTTACTTTTACTATTTTAGTTGTTACAAAAAATTATCAAATAATATCATGCATTGTAAAATAAAATAATCTTTGAAAGTCAAAATCCGCCGACTATTTGTATTAAATTATACTTATAATAAATCAATGTTAACTCGGTGGACAGAGATGTAGGCATGTAGCCACTGCCAAGACAACCGTCAGACGTCAAAGCGCAACGCCACAACGCCATGACGACGTCTCACCGGTTCCTGAATTTACGTTTTAAGTCACCTAAAACTTTCAACTTTCAACTACATAATACGTACCTAATAAATATACTATTTAGCCATGCCTAATACGTTATACGATATAAATACAACGAGTGGTAATAACCGATCAATAGTGAAACGTTATTTGTATACAAATATATTATGTTTACCAACGTTCAAAATTATATTATATTATATATTACAATTTACAACTAATTTATTATTAGTAATATTTTTAGTCTTATGTGTTGTTGAATCTTATTCACGTATTTTTGAAACGAAGTTTTTTTTAGCACGATTAGGGGCTAGTCGGGAAAAAACGTTCCTGACGAAATACTTTTTTTTTATAATATTAAATAGTTAATTTAGCCAAAACATCCAATTTTCATTCCATCATACTGATCGATCCAGTAATGCGATAAAACTTTTTAAAACAGATTTGAATTCGTTATTATATCTGATTGAGATTGGTAAGTCCACTTTTCCCAATTTCACCCCCCCCCCCCCCCCCCCCCCACCACCAACCTCTAAAAATGCAGCTTGAATATTTTGAAATTTCGGAATTTTCAAACGTTGATTATTCGGAATTTAAATCAGAAATCTTAAAATGTGGACTGACCGATCTCTAATAGAAGTTCTGACGAACTCGGATAAGTTTTCACAAATATTATCGCATTATTAGATCAATTGGTAAGATGGAACAAAAAAATAACAACCGGCCAAGTGCGAGTCGGACTCGCGCACGAAGGGCTCGGTACCATCATCAGCTATAAACATGTTGGCAACAATGCTTATATTATATATTCTAGGATTTTTAGTATTTTTTATTATAGCATCAACAGAAATACCTAATCTGTGAAAATTTCAAATTTCTAACTTATGAGGTTCATGAGATACAGTCTGGTGATAGACGGATGGACAGCGGAGCCTCAGTAATAGGGTCCCGTTTTACTGTACCCTAAAAAACGGGATCGGTAAGTTGTAGTGACGGTCCGCGATGATTATAATTATTTATAGTTCATAAATATCTTGCGTGTATTGATAATATAACTAATAAAATTATTGATAATATATCACTAAACTACCTATATTATGTATTTATAATTATTATAAGTAATAAAATATAGAAGTATAATAACTAATAAGTAAATAAATAATATATTCAATAAAAATTTAATTGTACGTAATATGTAATGTCTTTGGAAATAAATTTGCCGTATAATATATTTTAAATTTTGAACAATATTATATTATTTTGTTGTCATGGAAATATTCGTTTGGATGTTTATCCATACGTTCGATTACACATTTTGAATCAGTTTAAAATATATTTCGTCACGAACATTAACTTCGTCGACTAAAATAATAATTGTCCTATAACATTAATATATACAATAAGCAGTTTATGATTTTCATTATATATATTATTGTTTAATAATTTTTCGTAACCTCGCGTTAGGTCCAAAAACGCAAAAATCTAGTTTATCAGAACAATTGCACAATGGCCTTAACAACTATCAAGAACATTACAGACGAACTAAATGCCATATTGGAAGAAAACCTTGAGGGGATACTGACAAACGTCGAAAATGGCAATTACGAGTATTATGTTTATGGCGGTGATCACGTCATGGTGATACTAGTGGAGCCACTAGTATTTGTATTAGCCCGAATAACTTCGTCACTCTCTACCGGCGAGCCGCTGACCATTGCCGAAATCACCGATGACAACAACTTCGAAAATACCCCTGATCTGGTCGCACCGGTAGAGAATGACGTCATGTTAAAAGGAGAATACAGCATCATGTCGGTCGAGGAGCACTCCGGAGTTGAGCCGGCCGAGGAAACCGGAGAGCAGAACAGTTGTGGGCCAAACGGTGGGCCGGAACCGACAGAAGCTGGAAAACGCCTGCCACTCAGACGAAGCCGGATGTCCACGGTGTGGAAAAGAGTGAAGCGCGTCTTCCGCTTCCTGTGCTGCTGCGGATGCCGCTCAGACTGACACTGTGGTATTGGGCCGAAGACGACGGACAGGATGACGGCGACGAAAAGGAGGGGAGTGGATACGAGAGAGAGCACACTTTGCAAATCAGCACCGAATCGCCATCTCGTATCCCCCCTCCTGGTTTATTGTGTCTCCTGTCCGTCGTAGTTTTTTTTTCTTTATCTATTTTGTAATAATTACAATTTTTTACTATTGTTACTTATTAGCAGTCAAGGCGAAGCCATGTGGGGTCGAGGTAATAGGTACGTGAGAGTGCACTTTTGGGGTGATCGGAGGTAAGTCACCAACACATACGTTCTGCGGCCACCGGCGGTAGGGATCGCAGGATCGAGGACGTCGTGCGCTCGAGGTCGCCGACACGCGGAGACACTCTGGAGTTGTGGCGGGCCCTGACTGCTTCGGTCCGAGAGCGACGACAACGACGCGACGACGGAGCTGGCTAGCTGTACGACGAAGGTACCACTGCCGATGACTGCTGCTGCACAAGACGACTCGCGATGGTGGAGACGGAAACCGCAGAGCACACGTCGGGCGAGTGACGGACGACTATAATTATTATACGGTGGCTAGGGAACCATATAATAATAATATATAGTCTTCGTCGCTTGCTCCGACGAGCTTTGGTCGAAGTCTTCGCCGTCGCCATAGTCGTCTTCGGCACCTGCAGTACCGTCAAGCAGTGCACGTCATCGCGCACTAGCCAATCGTCGTCAAACCACCGTCGTTGCTCTCGCAGCCGTTGTCCTTCCACTTCCATGGTCGTCTTCGCGTCCTCGAGCAAACGCACCCGCGACCCACGTCCCTCCGCAGGACCATCCGCAAGAACTATGTAGAGGTGACCAGTTTATTGCCAATTATAACCCACTCGCCATCACGTACCCCCACCTCGCCTCGTCTTGACTGATGTCTTTTTTTTTACATTTTTACATTTTTTCATTTTAATTTATTTTGCCACATTGAGCATCTTTTTTGTTAATTAAAATTATTATTTCTTGTTTTTTGCCACATTGCGCATCTTTTGTTAAAATTATTATTTCTATTTTTCCGCTACATTGAGCTTTTTTTTCATTTGTAAATATTATGATTATTATTATATTTCGGCATAAAAATGTTTCAAAATTATTGTAAAGCACTCAATAAACAATATATCAAATAGGTATATCATATAATTTATAATATTATTGACTTATTTATTTATAATCATTTATCTCACACCTCTTGTGTTTTTTGTTTTTATTTTTCATAATTATAAACAGGGTGTTTAAAAATTATATTATTTTTATAATTCAGTCCCGGTTCGCACTGCGTTCGATGCACACGTCTTATTTTAACTCCGTAATAATTCGTTGTTATTCTCGTTCTTCGCAACCGATTCGGTTCAAATTTATAACGTAAAATTACTAATGATAAACTCTATGCAAATTAATAACTTAATTTGAACTGTAAGTATGCCGTTCTCGTAATGCTTACTAAATTTAATTTATTTTTACTTACATAAATATAAGTGTCTAGTGAAATATCTAACAGTCGTTGCGTGTACCGCAGATAACGCACCGCGTTATCGCGGTTTTGCGTGCGTCGTCCAGCGGTCCGTGACCTTGCTCACGTAAGTAATGCCGCCTACTCCAAATATAAATAGTGTACAAAAAAAAAAAAACACAACCAATTCAACTATCACGGATAAAAGTAAAACTAAAAACAGCACTATACAGCCTGCTCGTTTAACAATTCCTACAAATTCTACCAAAAGTCCCACAACTAATTCTGAATACAGCTCTCAGAGTCGTAATATGAGCAACACTACAGATGGCGAATGGATCCAGAAACCCACGCAGAAAAACAAAAGGAATCTTTCTAGCTCTTCATCTGACATGTCGCCGAAATCTCCTCCTCCGCCGATCAAAAAACTATTTACTACACGAAACCGCTTTGAAGCTTTAAATCAAAATCCAAGTCAAAATGATTCATCAGACATAATTGCTGAAGCTACCTCTGATACAGAAGATGCAAATAACGATACTCACATCAAACCTCCCCCCCCCGATATTCATGAAGGGTGTTCTAGACTTTCCAAACTTCTGTGCAGCTCTTATAGAGCTAATTGGTGTAGACCATTTCTTTTGCAAATCTGCCGGCGACCGTCTAAAAATACAAACCTCAAACCCTGAATCTTATAGAGTGCTTGTTCGCTATCTTAAAGAAAGCAAGGCTGAATACCACACCTTTCAATTACGGGAAGATAAACCCACACGGGTTGTCATTCGTCATATTCATCCATCTACACCTACAGATCTAATAAAAACTGAGCTTGAAGCTCGTCTGTTTGAGGTAAGACAGGTTACAAACGTTCTCCACAAGGCCTCCAAATGCCCACTTCCGCTGTTCTTTGTCGATCTGGAACCAACTGCTCACTCAAATGGCATTTACCAGCTATCCTCTCTTCTACATACCAAAATAAAGGTTGAAGAGCCTTACAAACCTAAAGTGATCAGTCAATGCGTTAACTGCCAGGAGTATGGACATACCAAAACATACTGTGGCTATCACTCACGATGTGTCAGATGTGGTGATCATCATCAATCTTCTTCATGTCCAAACTCGCGCTCTGATCCACCAAAATGCGCACTTTGTTCCGGGGATCACCCAGCAAGTTACAAAGGTTGCTCAGTCTACAGAGATCTTCAGCGTGGCAGAAAACAAACTACAAAAAGTAATTTTTTATCTGATAATGTTAGAAATAAAACTACAAATGTAAGAGACACCCACCCCTTAACAAATGCTCATCCAAACCAACCCTCAAATCATTCTCCCACTTATGCTCAAGCCACGTCTGGTCAATCAAACAATACACTTCCTATTCCAACTCAAGATCTAAGTAACACAATTACTAATTTTCTGGAGGAGTTCAAATCGCTTATTAACCCTCTCATCTCTCTACTCAATAAAGTAATCACGAAACTACTTGATAAAATATAATGTCTAGTAACGTCACAAATAAATCTCTGTTAATACTCCAATTTAATGCTAACGGCTTAAAAAACCATATTAATGAACTTGAAACTGTACTTCACGTTAAACGAATAGATATAGCTCTTATAACAGAAACCCATTTCACCAAATATTCTTCAATATATATCCCTGGTTACAAATTATTGAAAACCAATCATCCTGACAACACTGCGCATGGTGGAGTTGCCATCCTAATTAAATCATCGATCATCTTCCAATCGCTTCCAAATTTCTGTCAGCCCTATTTGCAATCTTGTGCTATAAATATTAATCTAAACAACATCCCGATCACCATTGCGGCCTTATACTCCCCCCCTAAACACAAGATAACAAACCAAATCCTTACTGACTACTTTCTCACAATAAAACACAATTTTATAGTCGGAGGTGACTATAATGCTAAACACTTGTCATGGGGTTGTCGTACAAATAATCCGCGTGGGTTAGTTCTTCAAAATTTTATATCATCCAAATATTTCAAAGTTCTTGCCCCACCTGGTCCTACATACTGGCCGACCTCCACACACAAAAACCCTGATATCTTAGACATTTTTGTTGCTAAAATTCCAAATAACCTATACTGTATAACAGAAAACCTCCTCGAACCTAATTCCGATCACTCCTCAGTGATGTTAACAGTAAGTGCTTCCCCATTGACTAGACAGGAGTCTCCTAAACTATTCAATTCATCTACTGACAAGTTCAAATTCCATAACCTTGTTGACCAACAAATCCGTCTCAATGTAAAACTTAAAACACCTGCTGATATTGATCTTGCTGTAAATAACCTTACAAAACTTATACAGTCTGCGGCTTGGTCCTCAACAAAAATACTTCAACCTACAACTCATCACCCCCTAATTCCAGAATATATACGCAGCATTATTGTAGAAAAACGTAGAGCTAGAGCTTTGTATCAACGAACGCGTCTTCCGTCTGATAAACAAAAATATAATAAACTAGCCAACCACCTTAAAAAAGTTTTGGCAAAATATAAATCCGAATCCCTTGTTAATTTTCTTTCAAATCTATCTACTAAAGATGGTAGTATCTGGAGAGCGACTAAAAAAATTTGTAAGTATAAATCTGCTAATCTCCCAATCAAAAACCCAGATGGCAGTTATGTAACTTCTGACTCTGACAAAGCCGAACTTTTCAAAGCGCATCTTTCTGATATTTTTCAACCTCACTCTGACATTTTCTCCCATACTATTGTTAATACTGTTAATGATTATCTTAATTCTTCATCCTCTCCTACGGCTAGTCCTGTCAAACATTTCACACCAAATGATATTAAATTCGCAATAAATCAATCCACCCTTAGGAAATCCCCAGGATATGACCTAATAACAGCTGAAGTAGCTAGATGCCTACCTAAAAAAGCAATTGTCCATCTTTCCCATATTTTTTTAACTCTGTTTTACGTCTCTCTTACTTCCCAATTTTATGGAAATTCTCCACAATTATCGTAGTCCCCAAACCTAATAAACCACCTGATTCTATCTCCTCTTTTCGTCCCATAAGCCTACTTCCATTTTTTGCCAAAATTCTGGAAAAACTTTTACTCAAACGTCTGCACCCATATATAGCAGAAAACAATATCATTCCCAATTCTCAATTTGGATTTCGTTCTGCCCACTCAACTATACAGCAAGTCCATAGAGTAGTTGATGCCATATCCTACGCTTTGGAAAAAAAACTTTTTTGCACTAGTGCATTTCTCGACATCTCTCAGGCGTTCGATAGGGTATGGCATGACGGTCTTCTTTATAAATTAAAAAAATTTCTTCATCCCACCTACTTCCTCGTTATTAAATCATATCTCTCTGAGCGTAATTTTCAAATACGTATTGGTAATGCCTACTCTTCTGTAGCCAATATTTCTGCGGGTGTCCCCCAAGGTGGTATTCTCTCTCCCATCCTCTACAATATATATGCCTCGGACCAACCAACCTCCCCTAATACAATGGTTGCAGATTATGCAGATGACAAAGCCATACTCTCAACTCACTCTAACCCTGTATTAGCAGTTCAAAATCTCCAATCTCACCTTTCTCTTATGGAAGATTGGTACACCAACTGGAGATTTAAAATTAATCAAGCGAAATCCATCCATACGACGTTCACCCTAAGACTTACTCCTTGCAATGATGTTTTCATATACGGGACCCAAATTCCAAGTGCTCAGAGCACTAAATATCTCGGCCTAACCCTCGATAGAAGGCTGACATGGGCCCAGCATATTAAATCAAAAAGAATAAACTTAAACCAACGTTTACGTCTTTTAAAAAATCTCATTTATAATAACAAATACACTCACACTAGTACCAAACTCCTTATTTATAAATCCTTACTTAAACCCATGTGGACATATGGACTGCAACTATGGGGAAACGCAAAAAAGTCCAATCTAAACAAAATTCAAACTTTCCAAAATCTAGCGCTTCGTAAATTATTAAATGCCCCTCCTTATGTTTCTAATCATACTATTCATACAGATTTAAAAATACCTCTAGTGCATGAGGAAGCAAAATTGTATTACAAACGTTTCCACCTCCACTTATTATCTCACTCCAATCCGCTCGTTCGAAATCTCTCTACCCCGACTATCCCCGGAAACCCTCCAAGAAGGTTAAAACGAAAATGGTGCCGTGACTTGCTCGTATAAATCAAGTACTAAAAAATTAAGTATATGCATAAAAAAAAAAAAATAATAATAAAAAAAATTAAAATAAAATAAAATATGTATAATACATATTAAAGAAATAACAAAAAAAAAAAACGAGCGAAAGTGTCATTAATGGGTGGCTGCTCTCATCAAACGTAACATGTTGTATATAATTTATTGTAAACTGTTATTATTATTAATATTAATTTGTTTTGATACCTTATATGTATATTCTGTATCACATTTACCTATTGTGCCTAAGGTATAGATTGTAAATTTCTCTTAAAAATAAAAAAAAAAAAAATTTTTATAATTGAAATCATTTATTACTGTATTCAAATTATTATTATAATTTATATAATACGATTGTTATATTATTACAAATTATCCAGTAATAAAATTATATTTTTTATACTGTAAAATGCTGTTTTTATATTTTGTATTAAACAGTAGGTACGATTTCATTTCTTACAACAGGATAATGATTGATGAACATTTGATGAATAATATTAACCAACAACTTTTTTGATACGTCGTACCATAAACCTCAATAAATTATTATATTGAACGTTTTGGCTTCGTGAAAGTATAAGTGCAAAATATTGTCATGAATCTTTATATTTTTAATTGTTAAATTTTTCACTTGTTATACTTTGTTATTTTGAATACTAAATTCATTGCGCCCCTCCCTTTTTTCTTTTGAACATTAAATATTATTATATTATATTATCAAATTACCTATTGTATGAAATGAATGCATAATGTGATATTGGGAATGACCGATAAAAAGTATATTTTCCGTTGTTTAATAAAATTGGTCAGAAAGAAATCAATGCTATAACGTCGGTCACATTTTACCTTAAAAATGCGTGCAATTTGTGGATATTCAATACACTTGGCAGAGGTAATACATTCTTATGACACTGGCTAAGTCAATAAAAACTTGTAAAACCCGAATAAGTTATTTGTTTGTTTGGTTTTTTTATTCTAGTTACTTAACCCCCAAATACCTAAACAAGCATAGGGTCAACGTTTCGGGGTATGTAGGGATGAAAAACATAAATTATTATCCCTTACTGAAAAATATAAATATGTTGGACACAGACAAACTGGGTTACGTTGGTCATTTATCGTTAAGAACGAACATAATATATTAATATATGTGGATGTAATTATATGGACATCTCTGAACCAACTTGGTAAAATTAGAAATTTAGTATATAGTTAGAATTTGAATAATGTGTTATCCTAGAAATATTTATAAATAATAAACGAACTGTAACATTAATTTTAAATAAATAAACTAAGTAATAGTTTGGTTCGTATTAATAAATGCTTTGTAACACGAATACAGAAACTTTATAATAAAACTTCTGTGAAATTTTGTTCAAAAATATATTACACACATTATTGATTTGGGCCCAGACGTTCAGTAGCTATAAACATATACAATATACAATTATATAATATCTTTATTTAACTTACTAACGCTCGGCGAGCGCCCGACCGCAGTTATGGTCACTCGGGGCGACGGAAGACGGCGACGGCACAACGTACCTGCGAGAGAAACGATTCCGCCTCGAATTTACACCGACTTGGTACGATGGCGATGGTGACTCGGTACGACCACACCAGCAGAGACCTCAGCACGGAGTGAGTGGTACGGAGGTTTGCGTGCTAGAAACACGGTGACGTCAGCGGCGCCGGACTCGTAGAAACTTGATCGTTTCCGGGTCTGGCGGCGCACGGCGGCCGAAGGGACAACGCCAGGGTGAAAATTACCGAAAGCCAAGGACTTCACTGTGGTCCGCTGACTCTCTCCTTTTCGTCCCGCGGTAATTCCATATCGGCGGCTTCGCTCGTCCACACTGGTTCCGCAGCACAGAATCTCACATCGCTCGTTCCGCGTCTTGGTCTTCGCCGTCCGTTGGCTTTATCGTCCAGCCGTCGACCGTCGATACGAGCACGACATCGCGCACTAGCCGGCTGGGCAGGGTCGTCAAGCGTTCGAGCAAACACGCCAGCAACAATCGTCAACCCGCGGGACAGGTCGGAGAACGTGCAGAGGTGGACAGTGGCTAGCAAAACTGCATTTTCGCTCCAATCGCCATCTCGCATCCTCACCCCTTGTTTATTGTGTCAATCCTGTCCGTAATATTTTTTTTTTTTAAATTTAAGTTATTTCAAATTCCAAATTGTTAAATTGTTCACTTTTTTTCAGCCCTTTTCTTATAATAAACATATTTTGATGTGAACAAAAAAATATTAGTTCATTTTAAGATAGCTGGCTAATTTAAAAAGGGTTAAATTTGTTTTTTTTAATTTATCAGATTTTAGTACAGTTGGGTTAGGATTTTGTATTCATTGATTATATTAATCCACCGTAGGTGGAATTAAGTAAAAACGATAAACTTAGTATAACTTTGGTCTTTGATACTCTAGAGTTAAATCATACACTTACTCACAAACAGCACAGGGTCCGTGATCTACCGCAGGTAGATTGCCTACCTGATAATATACTGCTGCGAACCAGAATTTATAGTAAATTATAATTTACAAGCTTTTTTCCTCGCTAAATAATCATCGATTTTTTTTAATGTGATTTATGTAGTGTTATAGCCTATAATTAAAAAGTAATGGACAAATCTGAGG
The DNA here is from genome assembly GCA_949089665.1 of Macrosiphum euphorbiae. Classification (NCBI taxonomy): domain Eukaryota; kingdom Metazoa; phylum Arthropoda; class Insecta; order Hemiptera; family Aphididae; genus Macrosiphum; species Macrosiphum euphorbiae. The sequence goes on from CARXXK010001716.1 coordinate 50,079, forward strand.
CCCCTAAATAAATACTTGTAGTTACAAATTCTCGAAAGACTAACTATAAGAGACGATGTCAGCGCAATTTGTGTTTTCTCTCTCAGACGCACACGCAATATAGATAAAACGCATACAACTCACAAAAAAAAAGGAATTTTGATTTGCCAAAACTTATTCGATAAATCGGTAACTCCTATTGAAGTACCTACTTAATTTTATAAAAAAAAGCAATTTAGCTTTTCCAAACTCAGCCGCGCCTCTTAGAATAAATATGTTAGCTATTCTAATAACTTCAGCTAGCGCAGAAGTTAGAACTTATAGAAACTTATTTGAGAAGTATCACGTCCCAAGAGTTTCTTCCTGGCTTGGCTTTATAAAAAGAGCCCGATAACATTTAAATTATGAAAAAATCATTGAAGATTATGCTTCAAATATATTATAAATATACACATAGTAAAATTATAATATTAAATGTATTAACTTTACAGATAAATTCGGAGCAGCAACTTAGAACAGCATATTATTATACCTAGTGCGACGAGTTAGGAATCTGGTTAAGACTATTTTTCGGGTTGCAATTCGTACCACCACATGACATCGAAAATGCATTCGTTAAACTTGTATCTATATATCCAAATATAGATCATAGGATGCTTATTTTCTTATTACCTATATATTGCATACCTACTTATACGTAGAAGATGATTGTTTATTTCCACCAAAAATTTTGGGCTCAAGAGCTCTGAAATCCTCGGTAATACTATAACTAGGGTTCGGATTTATATGTAAATACATATATATTCTCTGCGACATGATAAACTAATTTCGGCAATTGATAAATTCGTTTCACAAGATTTTGATAAAATTAGCTATATTTGATTTTACATATTTCGTCATAAATACATGTTTTTACATATATGTATTTACACAATTATTATTCTATTTATTCACATATTTATACAATTTTAATGTCTTTTCTTCAGAGTTCAGGTCCACTGGACATATTTTTGACTTGGCTAAATAAGGGTTCCCAGTGACAAACGACCGTCGAACTCAACCTGTTATATTTTCAATTATTTCTACATACGATTTTATTCATTGAAATATCAGATACATTATCGTAATATATTACGATTAACACATTTTTAAACACGTTGGACACGAACGAGCGATCACTGCGATGAGTGTGTAGTTTTTAATGTGACATCGTAGTGTGAGTTTCGTGGCCTCGTTTTTCGTTATATTTTACATGTTTATTACCAATAGGTTATGCCAAAAGTACGATCGTCTAAGACTTAAAATAAAATAAAAGCAATAAAATATGTTTCTGAATATCCAAATGAACATTTACTAAGTGAAGGCCACGTTTTGTATTGTACCTACTGCTTGTAAAAAATCGATAGCAATTGATTATTTTTTTTTTTTTTTGATAATACCTACATATTTTTAATTCTTTAGCACATATCTTTGTTGTATATAAATACATATTTTGGTTATATAAATAGATATAAATCTGAGCCCTAATAATAACTATATACAGGGTGTAATAGAATAGATATTTTAAATAAACCTTTTGTTTTCATACATATTTTTTTATTGCAGGTACAACATAATATGTGATATTATTATAATTATTTTATACAAACTAGATTTTCATGAATAATATGCATGTATAATATAGGATTATATATCTTTGTTTACATTTGTATAAATAATATATAATATCATAGAACAATATAATATAATATAGTGTGATACATGTAAATATGTAATATTATGTATAATAACTAATAAATGTTATACGAATGCGAAAAAAATGTATTAGAGCCACGAGATGTGTTCAAGTAATCATTAATCAAGTGTTAATAAATGGTGATAAACTGATAAGTGTTAACTGCATATCCACCGGTCCAACAGCCAATAAAATCACATTTCAGACAAGCTAGTGTGGCCGAACTCGTATATGGTCCGTAAAATACGATGCTGGGTGTACTTGGAAAGACACGGACTTGAGGACTTCCCATGTTCAGCGACCGGCCTCGACCCGTTTTGTGGCGCAGTGGAAACTTCATACAGCTGACTGTTTGACTGTAATATTATTTGAAAATATTATTTCTACTTAATCGTAATAACTGCAATGTAATAATTGGGTATAAATGGGTTTAATATTATATTATAATATATATTATTAAGTACCTATATTAGAAGAACCTAATAGTTGGGATGTCATGTTTGTAGATATTGATCCGGACAAAATTATGCTGGCCCAGCGCGGTTATATGCGATAACTGCATAATATAGCGGCACATCTTATTATGATCCTGGTTAAGCGCAAGTCTCCTGGCCTTAGGAAGTTGAAGTTTTAGGACACAACGTAGAACGTGTGCTCCAGCACGCGCTCTATGTTGCGTCGTTGATCACCGGTTCTATGAGTCGGTACAATTTTCTCCGTAGTTTGCGTAGTTTCTTCTAGATGGCGAGTACAGTATTGAAATAATATATTATGGGATGACCATTCTGTCTCGTTACATGGCGTGAACAATAATAAATGTCTATCATTTATTTAATGCTAATTAGTAGGGCTAGGATTTTGTAGCATTTGCATTTTCTTTCATAGTACTCCAGGACATAGCTAATCAAAAACAAAATTCGATTCATTCATCACAGAGTTCAAATATGCAATTTTGTTTTTGCTTTTTTTGCTTTTTCTTGTGATATTTGTAAATAAATGCTTTATTGGTACTTTTTTGTCAGTTTATTAGCTTTTTAATTGGTTTTTGTTAATTATACGCATATTTTTTAACATTTACGTACATATTTATCTAAATTATTATTTTTTCATTTATTTTAATTGTATAATTATATATATTTTGTGAATTCGTAGTGAAATATTATCGCCTAATCGGAAAAATTGTTTTCAAAATATTACAAAATATCAAAGAAATTTAAAATATCTTATAGTCTTTTTTAATATTTATATAATAAACAGGTACCTACCTAAAATATAATAAATAATAAAAAAGTTTTTAATTTTTTTTTTTTCAATATTTATAAATTGTACTTAGTTGTTAAAAATATTTTTCAGCTAAACTTAAAAATGTTTAAGTCTTTTTTAGTTGCATTTTCCTGGTTAAATGCTTTTTTTTGTAGCATTATTGGCAATTTTTTAATTAATTTATTGTAGGTTTTTAGTGCTTCATTTTCCTAGCCCTACTAATTAGCAACTTTCTAATACACGGTAGCTGTTTGTCGACGACAAGTACGACGTTTAGAAAGTTTAAAAAGTTTCAAACAGTTTATTTAAATTATTTTTTTAAATGTATATGGGGCATGGGGCCCAGCTCAGTTAAGGGCCCGGGATGCTATCGCATCCCGTCATCTATTGCCAGTCCGACACTGCATGGAAGTAATTTATGCATATTCAGATTTTCATAACGATAATTTGTGAATGCAATTCGATAAAAAAACTAAGACTTTATAAATTATAGGATAGTATTGTTTGTTATAATAATATATTATCTGGTTTAATTGTTCAAATATCAAAACATAACATGATCATAATATTTATTTACATCACTACGGTTTGTGAATAAACAGATTACTCGTAATATTTTTTTGAACAAAAAAATATTTTTTTTTGCAAAATGTATTTCTCGAATGAATTTATTGTCGAAATTTCGTTCGCTTGCGTCGGTATGGCAGGAATGTCGTTCCTATTATCAATGCGAAATAACTATGCAACAACTGATGGATGTGGACTGAAAAATAAGGACGAAATCTTGGAGGTAAACAAAATATAATACATAATATCATGCAGGTTTATATTATAATAATAAACGTTTAAATTCTTTAATATTTGTCATTTTTAGTATAAACAATATATTAATTAGTTTTCGAGCAAAAATCTTGTGTGTCTGGAGCCGGACATACCAGGTTCTTGCTCTGAAATGTAATAACCTGGTAAGTCCATTTTGCTTATGCTTATATTATCTCCGTAACTAATAATCGGGCATAATGGTTTGTTGCACCGAAATGTGTAGTTTTATTTCCTGATCAGGAAACCACAATAAAAAAACTTTTTTGAAAAAGGGGACATATCAGGTTTTGCACAGAAGGATTCCATACTTTTTAGCTTAGATAGGTATAGGTAGGTAAATATATGATTTACCATAAGTGCAAATTTACACTTATGAGTTTGTAAATTTAAGTATTAGTAACAGTTGAAATTCACTAACTTTTAACTTGTACATTTAACTATTAATCTGTAAATATAATATGAAATACAAGTCACATTTATTATGTTGGTAAATTGCAACACATAATAATAGTTAAATTTACAAATCATAAAGATGAGTAAACTTTAAGTATGACCTACTGATAATTTTACACATAAAATAGGTTAATTCATTAATTCAACTTTGCTATGATTGTAAATTTACAAGTACCCAATGTGTTGTAGATTTAAACACAATAATATTGGGTTATAATATGGGGTGTTGCAACACATTTTGTATGAACAAACATTTTTTTACAGTGTATTTTATTATTTAAAGATACGTAGTAATATAATGTATAACATGGGTAATACATATAAATATATTATATATACGTTGTAATTAATATTGTATACAAACTATACTCTATTTCACGAGAGAACGGTACCGGCGGCCTCAAAAACTCGTTCGCCGCCGCGCATCGTTGTAAGGCGTGATCACGTGGTCGTCCACGCACCAATCGAATCATTTAACATGCGCGAAACGGTTCTGTTCTCTCGTGAAAAAGAATATAACTAATACCCATAGTATAATAATATAGGTAGTACCAATTTATTTTAATAGGACGAAAACGATAAGTTGTTCGATGCTGAATCGAGAAGTTTTCACACCATGTCCGATGCGGATTCGAGAAGTATTCGGTCCGTGTCAGATGAAAACTTGAATGATAACACAACGCACGTAAAATCAATAGGAGGTCAGTTTTCCATATCATATTGAGTATAATTTTTTAACTAAAACTATTTTCATGTAATTCCATACTTTCTAGAACTGTATATGGACCCGGTGGATAAACAGGCATTCAGGGACCTGCAAGTATGAAACGAATAACGGCTTTAGAACAATCGAATGTATAATCATAATATCGTGGTACTGATAAACAGTTTTGATTTGATTTTCAGCATAATTTTAAAGTGGTTGAAATGAATTGTTTGGCTTTAAAACATCACGTGGCCGACGCAATATATACCGTTCAACAGACCGCCGACGAGCAGAGGATGTCGATCAACGACCTGAGATTGGAAGTGTCTCACCTTAAAAAAGATTTAAACCGTTTGACCGCCGATCTGCTGAAAAACTCAGAGACTCCGTCCGCGGAAAGTAATATTATAATATAATATTATATCGACCTGACTATACCCATAACAGGGTAACACATTATTCGTTTCCGTTCGTTTAGCAAACACCGAAAAATCCGCTGAGGAAAAACCCGACGGCGGCTGCAAGCTACGCAGACTGAAGACGCGGGTCTCGGTTCTTGAAAGTAAAATATATAGAAAAATATCGGTTGATAGATAATGAATTACTAACGACGTGTGTCCGTGTAGGTGACGTGACAAAAAACTCTACTGAAATCGTCGGTACAAACCACACACTGATGTTGAGGTTAACGAGCGCGGGGGCCGCCGCTGATGCTGTGACGTCCACGTCGTTCACACCCGCCTCAGGCCCACCACCGTCACATCCGGTCCGGAGGCAACCGACTCCGCCTCCTGCGGTAACCTCGGCAAATTTTGGGACTCCTCCTCCGCCGATGACGACCGGCACGGCGGCGTTTCGCCGTGACCCTGTGCAGAAGCAGTGCGCATCCGTGCGCGGAGCCGAGGAGAAAGAATTGAAAACCTACTGCCGTGTGTCCATAACGGAGGAGAGTTTGAGGTCCGTCGTCCTCAAGCCTGTAGCCCGGCGCACCTGAGGATCTCTTCCGGTGCTTTGACGTGACCTTGCCGGCCTGACCAATGTACACGGAAAAAAATAATACAAATTATACATGTATAATATTTGTTTATTTTTTTCTTAATTCTTCAATTCTATTGCAATGATCTAATTTATAATGTATTCCATTTGTGTAACATATTATGTATTGATTGTATTTCTGTGCATAAATTAATAAAATATACCCGACGTATTTGTTCTATAATGTAGGTTTTTAAATTACTGTTACAATATTATTATGAGATATTAAAGTCTCTCTATTATAAGACTATATAATCATTTTCAAGTCTTGAAATACTAAATGCATAATAGGTGTAGTTAACCATTTTGATAAAAATGGGGTCATATCACATTATAAAAAAGCTAAATTTTTAAAAATGTTGAGAGAAAAAGTAGCAATTAAATACGACACAACGATCAAATGTCAACTAGTCATCGTAATATATTTACTTCCTTACGACGGGTAATACCTAGCATTGGAAAATTAAATCTAAAACAATAGTATTATTAAATTAATAATACTATTGTTTTAATTTATCAGTCGTTATTATAACTTACAAATAATATGTAATACAACTTCTGAAATATATTATCAGAACTTAGTACCTAAGTACCTAGTTGCAATTTTTTTATTATTGTTTTATATTAACAACAATTATTTCTCACCACTTTATAAACTATAATCTATAGGAATTTTTATATCTAACAATAGTTATTAGAATTATATCAGACGATAAATATTAAACAATTATTAGTTTAAAAAAAAACTATTTGAATACCTACATTGATTAGGTATTTAGATAACCAAGTATGGTTACTGCGTATACCAATGTTGTTAGAAAATAGACATGTCTTTATGTTTATGTTTGAACTTGATCCTTCGACTAACACTGTTTTATGAAAGTTCAATACTTAAGTACTTTTAAGTATACTATAGGTACTTAAACATTTTGTTAAGTTAATATTTTTAAAACAAGATAACTTCTTCAAATATTTTACTGGTATCGAATATTATATACCTAATTCTGGAAATTCACATCCAATTAAATTTTCCGATTTTCGCTTTATTTATTTTAACTTCCTCTCGTTGTTATTGCTTATATACCAACGATGTGACATTCCAATCACGAGGTGACGGGTCTTTCTTCATCTATAGCCTTAATAATAGAGAAGTCAACGACTTCCTCCAACATATGATTATGAGTTTTATGTAAAAAAGTAATTTGACGAATTTTGAGATACCATTTGTCATTAATCCAGAGGTCATCACGACAAAGTGGCAATCATTTAGCCGAACGATTTTTAAAAGAAAATTCAAAAATAATTTAAACGCAACCAGTATGTAGGTATTAACCTATGCTCCTAGGTCATCCAAATTATTGATATATTTCATATTAATTGTATGGTAGGTACTTATGTGGGTTTTTAATGAAAATGAGAAAATCGACACGTAAGTGTATCGAGCGAAGTTGAAAATCTGATAATATTCTGTGTTTCGGCGTTTTTAAAACAAAAAATAAAATCACCTACAGGCTACAACATTATATGTAGGTAATCTAATTAAAAATTATTTAATTTGTAAGACTTGTATAATTCTAAATGAATTAACTCTGTACTTCTCACCTCCGGGGTGTACATAAATAATATCATTATTAAATTACAAATAAAATCGATATTTTTCATAGTAGGTACCTCGTACCTGTAAAATATATTATAAATTATTGTTTATTATTTTAACAGTTCATATTATAATATTCGAGACACAATTTCATAAGATACTTTGTATTGCATTAAGGAAGTTCGTAATAGTTCGTATAGCCGTATAGGTAAGTATATTCATATTTTCCATAATAACTTGTTACAAAGAGTGTCTAATCATCAATTTTACTCGTCATCCTATCTTCACCTAAATAACTCTATGGAAATAGATTATGACGAGGATATAATATAGAATTATTATTTCAACGTACCTACCTACTGATGATAGTGGCGTCATTTGGGGGGGGAGCAGGGTGTGCGACGGCACCACTAACATAATCGAGTAAATAATTGGCCCTCCATTAATGCTCCTATGCGCCGATATGATTACTATTAAAATTTAATAAAATATTCATGCATGTAATATATATTTATTTTTTATCAGCTTTATCATCAAATGTATCCCTATTTGATAACCGTGTGGAGCGCGTTTCACTATATAAGATAGTTCGCGCCAGTCTGCTGGTATCAGCTATAGTGGTGTAAGAATAGCATATTACATAATATACTAGAACCCGTAGATATCCACTAATTTAAATTTAAAAATAATTAATAATGTTTTATTTTGTATGAATTGTGTATATAGTTTTTTAAATACATTTATTAAAAAAAAATTCTTTCATATTTCGTAAGAAAAATAAATCAAAATTCTCCACACCGGCCAGATATGATCCGTCTAAGAGTATATACAACACAGAACACGATGTAGAGAAGATAATAGTTATACATCGTGGGCCGTGGCACAGAATTAAGTCCACAACACATATGGGGTACAACGTACAAGTGACAATATTAATTGAAATTCGTAATAATCAAGTCTGAGATAAGTACCTACACGCACTTGTATCTTTTTCCTGCTAATCCAGAATGACTTTGCTACTAGTACCAGATCGCATCACGTCATAACAAAACTTATAACCTAACCTATATATCTAACAATTGTTCAAATGTCAATGTAAAGTTAATGAGAAATAGAAATAATGTAATAGTAATTTTGAGACGAGTAGGTACCAATATGAAGTTACAAAATGTGATTTTATATTTTCAAATTGGAAATTTCTGGGATTGTCACGTAGCATAGATTTATATATCGGGACAGGAGTGGTAGGTACTTAGTACTTGCTTCGTCGATGATCAGAGAGGGAAATTCAATTAGAAAAAAAAGCATTTCGTGAATCAAATAAAAAATAAAAAATTTCATTGACTATCTACATATAAAAAATGAAACTTTTATTCAATTATATATAGGAATATGCAATTTATACTTTATAGTAATTTTTACTAAAATATGCAAAAATATGCAAAAAAAATTTAACCATTGAATCTACATATTAAAAATCGTCAACATTTCGAATCAAAATAATTTCTAGGTGAACTGTAGAAGAATATGCATTTGCATAAAAATCCGGTTAGATATGTCGACATGTAGGTAGGAATATATATTATCAAACTTTGAGTAAAATGTATAATATTTTATTTAGTATTTATAAAATATGCACATTTTATTTAATTATCCAGAAATATGCAATTATTATCCATTTATGCATTATTTTACAAAAATATGTAAAAAAAAAAAATACTATCAAAATCAACATAGGTATTACAAAATGTCAAGATATTTAATCAGAATTATTTTAAGCCAAATGTAGAAGAAGAAGAATATGCATTTGCATAAAAATCTGGGCCCTATAGTCATATTGATCAAACAAATCACTTATATATCAGACATTTTTATTTTCAATTCTGCAAGTTATAATGATAATTTTTAATTGTGTAACATTTTAAAAAGTTTAAAGTTAATAGTTATCCTATTTTTTTTAAACTCAGTTAAGTTATATGGAAATTTATAATTATTTTTTACTTAAGTCAAGTTATTTATTTTTATTTTAATATATTATTATAGCCAGTTATGTGGTTTAAAATAATAAAAAGTAAATGTTTATGCAATAAATATGCATCATCAATAATAATTTTGTTATATTTATTATTTAATTGTTTATAAATTAACGTAACTTGGATTTGATTAAAAGTAACTTGTTATATCTTAAGTATAAAAATCAGTTTAATTAAAAATTATGTTAATGCTACAGTTCAATGTTAAAACTAACTTAACTTTTTAACTCATTTATGAAAGCCTTGGTTTTTTTTCTGTTTTAGTTATTTATTTTACTTTTTTTGCGTCTAAAAGTTTACTTATATAACATATAATATTAAAATATGAAAACACATAGCCATCAGCTTAATTTGCCTCTTGTAAAAAGTATATTACGACATTTGGACATCACTCCCCTCTAATAATAAAGTAAATGGAGTATCCAATTTGCTTCAGGAAACTTCCCTCAATACTGATTACAGTAGTTTTGTTCTTCTGATATAGTCTTTTAAAAGTTACTTTAACAGCAATATCATAAAATATACTTATAAATATATGCAGACTTTGCCATCTTTGCTCAGTATCCTTTCGTATACAATGATTTGTATCAATGAATTCTAATTTAAACAATACACCACTGTGACCCTTCTAAACGCCTACTGTATAACATAGGCGTGCACAGACATTTGTGGCAGGGTGTGCTGTCAATAAAGATTAAGAAACCTGAACTCTGATGGAAGAAACAATTAAATTGTACATACTTTAATATACATTCTCATAATCACCCATTATTTAAGGCATAAATCATTCATATGATAAAACACAGATACATATTTTTTTTAAATTATTAATTAAATAAGAAATATTTTAACTGTCAACAGTTTTCAATTTTAAATGAATACAATTTTGCAATCTGTAATTTTTTTTTAAAAGTAAAAACAAAAACGTGTTAGGTACCTACTAATTATTTATTTTGAATGAATCATTGACAACATACTTGCGTTGAGATCGTAATCCTTCTAGTATTCTAACAGAGTGAAGGTTATCCGTCTTAAGCCACGGTGCACATTTATTGAGTTTCAAAACTGGCCTGACATCATTTCCACGCTATGAAGTCTGTAAAGCATCCATTTCTCTTACTGAAATTCCTCCTTTTAAATTATTTCGAAAATTGGTATACCGCTCGTTTGACAATCGAATGTAAAATGATTTCAATGATTTTTCTTGTGTCACGTTGTATTCAATTTTGTGTCGCTCACTCCGACCTCACATTAGGTAATGTAACGGACTAAGTTGTACAGTGTACACGGTTATAACACTTATAACGGACTTGACACGACACTTTTGGTGGGTACAACAGACGGAGTTCGGGGGGATATTTTCCTTTTAGCAATACTAGCTCCGCCCTAGTGGATACTTATGGAACTAGAAATTTGTTTAATTGTTTTACAGTTTAGTCCTTGCCGACAACACATAATCCCCAGTCCCACACTCGGAAATCGCAACTGTTATTGCTGGATGGTCAATCCACGATGTAGAGAAGAGAAGGTGATAACACTCCGCGAAAAAAGTGGCATAATTTTTGCACAGACTTCTATATAATTCTGTATTATAAAGAAGTCTGTGAATTTTTGACGGCACAAATTTAGTTCACATGAATACCGCCACATTACTCGAAGGCCGGTTATATGCTATTATGGTGCATTAAATATAGAGTATAGACCATACTATAATGCATAATATTGTTCGAATTTCATAATTCATATGATATATGATTATATCATATCAGCAAGTTGATATAAATAAAAAATAAAAATGTATAGTATAATTAATGTAGTCACGAATTCAATGAAATAAACATTTAGAGGTAGACTTCCAGTCATATAACAAATAGTATTTAAAATATACATCCCTTCCCAATGTTGATCCAAATTTATTAGAATTATTGTAAGAGCTACGACTGTCCATTTAAATGTCTACTATTGACTGTCAAGTTACCGAACAATAAATATTATATTAAATTTTAAAATATTATTTTAAAAGTATAATATGTAAATCAAATAATTGAAAATGCCAAATAAATGCCATGTACCAGGCTGTAAGACAGGATACGTTAGTGGAAGTGAAGGAAAAATATTGCTAAAGTGAATCAATATTTATAATGCGTTTTATAGAATTTATACATTCATATATAATACATCATAGTAGGTATAATGGTGTACAATATTTTGTTTGTACTCTTAACATCAATTACCTATATAGGTACTTATTGTGTGTTATATAATTTTAGAAAAATTGAAAAAATGAAAATTCGATACAAGTCTCAAATCAATGCGTGTACTATTTCTCAAGTACGACTTCAATTGTTTTAATGCCGAAATCGTTCTTTCTGATGACTACGTTGATACCAATAAAGACTAAAGTTACTAAAATTATTGACATCAATACCTACCATCACCTACCATAAAATAGAAGAAAATTCAACGGACACTTTATTCAAATTATCAATAGGACATTTATTCTCGGGAACTTTTTTCCATCCATACTTTTAATTCTGATTCAAATGTATTTTAACTGGGTAAAACATGTATATAAAAGTGTAAACATTTTTAAAAATCATTATTACTAGTTTTAATTGTATTGAGTAGATTTGGAATCAACTTTTGAGATACAGAAATTATTTCAATGTGTTTAGAAAATCGTTTTATTAATTGATTTTTAAAATAATCGGTAAATGGTATAAATATCGTTTGTTTATAAGACTTTTTCGGTGATTCACCTAGCGTATTACTACGAGAAAGTTGACGCCCAGTTATTCAAGGTATTTGTACATCCAATATATTCAAGTTATATTCGACTTCTAAGAACAAAATTTTGAATATTGTTATAACGACGTATTTTTTACGGTTTGATGATATAGGTACCTACATCTGGGAAACGGATTCTATTATACTACAGATCTTGGCATGCCTGTGATACGCGATTTGAGAAATATAATTTACGTTTTCCATTGTATAGGACACGACGATTCATTTATCGCAAACTATATAGTCATTTATCAGGTTTTAAATTTATTAAAAAATGTAATTTAATATATTATTATAAATCATATTACTACAAAAATGTTATATTGATTATAATTTATAACTTTTTTTAGTTACAAATATACAATTATTAACCAATATTATAATACCTACCTACACATAAAACGTTGTATGCTTTGTACACTTGTACCGTACATTCGTATCGAAAATAAAATTTAAAATAAAATCAGATCAAAATCTCATCATCAGTAAGCTCCATTTCGACAGCATATACAATTCCGAGTTTTCAAATTTTAATATATGTGTTATTTTGGGGTAATTTTGCAGACCAATTTTCAAATTTTGAGGAAAATTAGTTTTTTAGCACATCAAAAAATACGGTTGACATGCTGGTGAAATGTTGCAAAAATTAAAAAATATTCACCTACTTTATTTTTTAGTAGACAATCATTTTGTGGATAATTTAAATGTTTTGTGGACAACTAGATTATTAGCAAATCAAAAAAAAAATTACAACAAATTAAAAAAAACCACTTCCTTTACTTTTATAATATCATAGAACAATATAAAATAATATATATAGTGTGATACATGAAATATTATGTAGTATGTATGATAAGTATTATACAAATTGAGAGAAAACTGTATTTGAGTCACGAGATGTGTTCAAGTAATCATTAATCAAGTGTTAATAAATGGTCAACAATGTACACCGGTCCAACGGCCAATGAAATCGCATTTCAGACAAGCTAGTGTGACCGAAATTGTATATGGTCCATAAAATACGATGCTAGGTGGACTTGGGAAGACTGCACGGACTTGAGGACTTCCCATGTTCAGCGACCGGCGTCAACCCGTTTTGTGGAGCAGCGGAAACTTCATACAAAGGCACTGTAATATTATTTGAAAATATTATTTCTACTTAATCGTAATAATTGGGTATAATGGCGGTTTAATATTATATTATATATCTATAAATATAAAAACGGAGCCAAAAATGTATAACAATTCATCAATTGAGAACGGCTGGTCCGATTTGTCTCAAATTTTTTTTTAGATGTTCGCAATTGCCAGGAGCAGGTTTTTACGAAAGAAAATGTTTAAAAAGTCAACCGAATAATTAGAAAAACTGCAAAAACTATTTATTGATGTCTGGGATTTGAACTCGATACCGTTTTCTTTATTTACTCTATGGTAGACGTAGACATCTCTATGGCAATTAATACTATTTATTATTTATAATTATTTGTCAGCTCGGTGTATTAGTATAATCTATGGTTTCTATGGTTATTTTATAGTTTTGTGTTCATTATTTTGTTATACTTATTAATTTATTACTACGACTTCATTTTCCATTTTCCAGAAAAACTGTGTGAGTACAATTTCATTTTATTTTAATAATTAGCAATAACTTATTTAAAACCTGCATTTCTTATAACATGCGCGAGTAACTATGCATGACTATGCATGACTTGAAATTTGGAATAGAGGTTCTTCTCATATTTACACCGTGCAATAAGAAAGGATTTGCCGAAATTCGCATTTTAAATAGGTGCTCCTCAAACAGGGACATTGAGATTCACGATGGAAATTGGAAATTTTATTTTTATTTATTAATAGTTGCCACTGGTTACAGTCTACAGTAGAAATTAGCATTTATTTATTATTGGTTGCCATTGGTTATTCGGGCAGATCGGGTACAAGCTTGCATCAAATTGAATTATTGAACATTGCCTACCAGGGTGGCTGAGTTGCACTTATCGCAGCAAGTTACACCCAAAAGGATTTGAACAATCATACATTTTTTAATAGTTGCGATTTTTTACGGGCAATCAAATTTGTTATATTAATCCACCGTATTATATCAAAATAAACTTGGTATAACTTTGATACTTTAGAGTTAAATCATACACTTATACGTACAAACACAGCTGGGTCTGTGATCTACCGCAGGTAGATCGCCTACCTGATATATCCTGTTGCGAATCAGAATTTTTATTCCGGGCAACAGAATAGGTAAGATACATTTTGAACACCATACACCGAATTTTAAATAACGAATTGAACAAAGTTTGAGTCATATAGAGTTGGTACATTTAACGGGCAACAAAGTGCACAGGATCAGCTAGTATTATTATAATATATATTAAGTACATACATACCTATATTATTAGCTTCTAATAATTGAGATTTCGCTTTTGTAGATATTGATCCAGACAAAATTATGCTGGCCCAGCGCTATGCCACGATTTGTGGACCAAGTTGTTGGGAACTCTTTCAAACTGGGCAATCTGATAAACGGTGACATTACAGTTACTTCGCGGCCATCATGGGGTGAACCAGAATATAAATAAATGTATGTCATCGGGCTGTCGGTTGTGTATGTATGATAAAGTCCTGGAAGCTAGTGGAAAGATAATAGCCCCTAAAATCCTGTTACACCTTAACCTTAATAAAAAAAACGAGGAATTATTGAAAAATGACAACGGAATTATTGGCCTACTACTATACAGATCTTAAAACGTGTTCTTGAACAGGTAACTCCTCAACGTAATATTATGCCCTGTCCAATAATAACTTGCCGTATTACATCACTATAAGATGCGCGACGGCTGCTCACCAACGTATCGACATCCACCAGATAACTTTGGTAAGTTTTCAATGAATTGTACCGTTCATTCCTCCGGAATGCTAATGAAAATTAATAGATTATAGATACATATTATAATATAACAATTTTTAAATATAGACGTTTTCAACTTACAGTCATGCAGATGGATGTCGAGCAGTTTGGGAGCAACGTCTGTCACGGCATTGTTCTAATGATTTCGAACATAAATAATACATTATTATAATATTGTTATGCACAGGTACGGTCAGGTATATTAAATTAATTAAGTAGGTAGGTACTATATTAATATAGTCTATTAATTATTTTTTACTACGGTTTTATTGTATTAAATACACAATGACTTATAACTTACATCATTATTGGATCGGACATACAGCAACGTCGAGTTGAGGTACCTGTCCATAAACACATTTTCAATCTTCCGTAAGTCGGCACCAACTCCGTTGCACATTTTCCAACTATTAAGACATTTAAAATATAAATTATTGTTCCACATAAATAATAACAATTTATGTTTAAGCTGAATGATGTACAAACCTCGTTTTTATCGAGGTTTTTTGGCAGATGTAGCAATATTTTTGGGGCAATTGTTTTCCCCACTTCCAGAATCTTATCCACGCACAAATCTAACGGCCCATTTTACTATACTCTGGACCGCCCCATGGTGGCGATGTGACTATAACTGACTTGCCAGTTTGAAAAAGTCTCCAACAACGAACTCAATTTTTTTGAGTACTCCATAAATGGCGGCATTTTGCTTGGCAATCATAATTGTTGAAATATACAATTAATATGTAGTATATGTAGTCAGCCTTGACACGTGTGTACAATATAGTAACTAGTTATGTACGAGCATAAGACTCACTCTCTTTACGGATGTAACATGACCTCGGTCGTGCATATATATAGGGCCTTTGATGTATGTAATATTCACTTGCACAGACGCTGTCATACCGAGTGTACGCGGTGTGTGTGTATAGTCACAGTTTAATTGTCCAGTTGTACGTTATTATATATTATACTTATACATAATCATATTGTCGTGTTATTACTTATTATATTAATGCTAACATCATTAGTCCGTCAAGCTTCACTTTCAACAATAATCTTGTCGGGGTCAATATCTACAGCAATGACTATTACAAACAGAAAATATTACAATTATTAGAAATTGCAGATAATAGGTACTTGATATATCTTAACAAAGTCTCTTTTTTTCTCTGAATTCTTAAATTTTTAAAACTACGCAACGGATTTTGATGCGGTTTTTTTTTAATTGAGAGGGTGATTCAAGTGGAAGGTTTATTTGTATATACCATGCATAATATAAAAGAGAAACACCCCTAGGAGATGCTCAAAAAGGGATTTTGAGATTTACGATGGAAATTTTTGTTTATGATAATGGTTGCTATAGACACAAACATATAGAAAATATTTAAATTATAAAAAAAAAAAAATAAATCTTTATCTTAATTAAGTCCCACTGTCTGTCTATATGCTTAGATCTTTAAGACTACGCAACAGACTTTGATGTGGTTTTTTTTAATTGGTAGAGTGATTCAAGAGGAAGGTTTATATGTATTATATATTATAATATGTATAGTATAGTAGAGAAACACTGCCACTTATGTTTTGTATCTACGAGCATGTCTTGAAAAGAACACATTTTTATACGGTTTTCACTAATAAATCGGTTGAGTTACGGGGGAAGGTTTCAAAAAAGTCAATAGAAGTTATTTCAATAGATTATTATTACTTGAAAATTAGAGGGTAGAGCACACATGATTTTTTTTTTAGCATACGAAAAAATAAATTATTTTTTGTCAATCTAAATGGTTGCACAATTTGTTACATATTTTATTAATATTATAATTAGAAGAAATATGGTATAATATACATTTTGTACAAATATATTTATTAAAAATACAAATCTTTGGCCTGGACAACGTCGGGCGGGATAGCTATAGTTGTTTATAATATTTTATTACATTATAGACAATAATTATTACATTTCGGTAATTAAAATTAAGTAGAAATAATAATATGTTCACTTTTATTTCCACGAAAACGGTTTTATTTATTTTTAATGCAAAAAATATTACAGTAGGTACCTTTGTCGAACAGTATACATACCCTCGTCCATCAGAATACCCTTATCAAATTTCGAAAATAAAGTATGTCTTTTTCTCCAATATTTAATTGTAATTGGTCTATCGGTAATATAAAAAAAACATTAATTAACTTCTGATTATACCTATAGGTAAATGCACTTACGTGGTGTCCGGTCCGCGTGGCTGACGGCTCCTCGACGCTGTATAAAGGCAGCGGAGTGTCGTCCATCGGACTTCCGGCGGCGTCTGCTGTTCCTCACGGCTGGAGGGCCCTAGAAACTCCACCGCCATAAACATGACGATGCCAACGGACTGGGCGACAAACCAAATCCCGAATGGTAGTGTAAGAGTCTCCAGTCTCGAGCAGTCCGACGCCGTCTCTCCGACTGCTCCCGGAAAACGGTTTCTCAATGCCTGTTGCACTGCAGGACTCCTCACGGTGTTAGCGATAAACGCAGTCATCGCGAGTCCTGCGCACAACAGGCAGAGTAGCAGCGCTAAGCATGCTATGGCAAAAGTAAAAATGACGGTGACGATCAGCATCAACGATAAACCAACAGCAGCTGTGAGATTGTCGTCCTGCAATTAAATTAACATTAAAGTTAGTAATTATTCATAATTAATTCGTCGACAAACGTGTAACACACACACGGGGGGGGGGAGGGTTGCAGCAGCGTTTTTCTATATAATATCAAATTATACTTACGTATTCTTCGATGCACAACTCGGCTAGAGTTTTCTGTACCCGCACGTACCGTTTCCTAAAGTTTTCTCGTTCATACGGTATATTGAAAACTTTAAGTAGGTAGCTATTTACATAAAACAGATAAAACGGAAAAAAAAACTAATTAATACCAATTAAATAACAAAAACAAATCTAATTTATATTAAACTAATACAAAAAAAAAACAACTGAATACTCTGCAAGAGAGAATGAAAAAGATTTGAGGGTTTCAAAGAGCAAGCTCAGCTTTATATGATAAGATAGCGTATAAGCTTGGCTTGGCGTCTAAGAAGGAAGTGTCACGATTTCTGTTGAAATGTTTTTTTTTACATACCCTCGTCCATCAGAATACCCTTATCAAATTTCGAAAATAAAGCATGTCTCTTTTTTCAATATTTAAATGTAGTAATTGGTATATCAGTAATATAAAAAAAAAAACATTATTTAATTTCTGATTACACCTATAGGTAAATGCACTTACGTGGTGTCGGTCCACGCGGCTGATGGCTCCTCGACGCTGCATAAAGGCAGCGGAGTGTCGTCTATCGGACTTCCGGGGGCGTCTGCTGTTCCTGAAACTCCACCGCCATAAACATGACGATGCCAACGGACTGGGCGACAAACCAAATCCCGAATGCTAGTGTAAGAGTCGCCAGTCTCGCGTAGTCTGACGCCGTCT
This sequence comes from Macrosiphum euphorbiae, assembly GCA_949089665.1. Taxonomy (NCBI): domain Eukaryota; kingdom Metazoa; phylum Arthropoda; class Insecta; order Hemiptera; family Aphididae; genus Macrosiphum; species Macrosiphum euphorbiae. The sequence goes on from CARXXK010001716.1 coordinate 68,872, forward strand.
CTCCGGCTGCTCCCGGAAAACTGTTTCTCAATGCCTGTTGCATTGCAGGACTCCTCACAGCGCTAAGCATGCCATGGCAAAAGTACCAATGACAGTGACAATCAGCATCAAAGAAAAACCGACAGCAGCCGTGAGATTGTCGTCCTGCAATTAAATAAACATTAAAGTTAGTAATTATTCATAGTTAATTCGTCGACAAACGTGTATCACACATATAAACATTTACTTATATAGGTACATAAAAAATATTAGGACATTATTCTTAAATATCTTTAACTATTCTAATTTTTGCACATATTATCTATTTATCTGTTTAGACTTTTAGAGCATACAATATAAAAACGTATGTACTATGAATGTCAATACACCTTTATTTATTAGGTAAAAAAGCTTGACAATTTAATACAAAGCTCCTATTATGTTGTTACAACGACTTTTGAAAAATATTAAAAATCCTTTGTCACAGTTTTTCTTTATAATCATTTAAAGTTCAAATATTGACAAAATACGGAAAAAATAAGAAATCTTGCAAATTATTTTTAGTTAGAAATTCATAAAAAATTTTCTTATTAAATCTAAGATTTGAAAATGTAATACAAGATTTTCATAAGTTTGTCTACCTTTATCAAAAAAAAAAATGTCTACCGGAAAGTGAAATTAAATTTTTATGAGCATTTTATAATCATATTTTCACAAAATTTGTTCTTCACTCGAATTCTCATGTAACCATTTTCTTATTTTGATATAATGCAAAAACGAATGACTCTAGATACATGCAAATTTCACTGAATGTTTATTTATTATCAATTCTTATACTTTATACAATTTTCAAAATATTTTGACGCTTTTTGAGCTGTTTACGGGCATTGTAAGTTTTAAATTTTTAAATTTTTTTTTTCTATGAATATCAATAAAGATTTATCTGTTAGGCCAAAAACTTTAAAAATTTAATACAAGGCTCCTGATATATAGTTACAATATCTGTTGAAAAATATTAAAAATACATAGGCATAATTTTTTTTTATAAGTATTTACAGATCAAATTTTGACAAAACTTATCAAATTAAAAATTGAATAACTATATTGTAGTTAAAAATTTATAAAATGTTCAACTTTTATAACATCAAAGGATTGAAAATTTAAAACAAGATTCAATGTAAGTAGTTAATTCTGTTACCAAAAAATCTAAAAAATACACAAGCATAATTAACTTTTATAGTCATTTTAAGTTAAAATTTGGACAAAATTACATAATAAAAAAAAATAGAATAACTATTTTAGTTATTTTGTTATGATTGTCTAATATTATTCTTGGGTACTTGAAACTTCTAAAGTGTACTATTATATATCTATGATAGTATCGCGGTTTGTTGTTGATGTATAATGCGTTATAAGTACCTAATGGATATTGTGATATGATTAATTTGGAATTTATTATAAGTCAATTTTTTTTTTAATACCATAGATATGTTTATAATATGTCTTGTACCCATACTGACATACTGTCTCCACTCAGAATCGTTTTTCTTATACAATGATATATCATTGAATTCAAATTTAATACCATCCATTATACAGTGACCCCCTTCACCCTTGTAACCTATTGTACAGCAGAGCACCTTTTTTTAGTTTTTTTTCTTTAAATATCAATAAAATTTTATTTATTGGGTAAAAAAGCGTAAAAATGTAATGCAAGGCTCCTGATATTTTGTTGCAATAGCAGTTGAAAAATATTAAAAATACATAGGCATAATTTTTTTATAAGCATTTAAAGTTCGAATTTTGACAACAGTTATCTAATTTAAAATTTAATATTTATTTTGTAGGTAGTTAAAAATTTATAAAATGTTCAACTTTTATAGCTAAGGATTGAAAATTTAAAACAAGATTTCATGGAAATAGGTTATATATAAATTACTTTATTCACAATAATATCATTAAATATACCTACTTAGTATTTGGTAGTATAGATATATCTGACTGACCATCTTCGCTCATAATCGTTTTTCTTATACAATAATTATATACCATTGAATTCAAATTTAACACCATCTATTACAGTGACCCACTTGTAACCTACTGTAGAGCAGAGTGACACCCACTTGCCCGCCTTTTTTTTAATTACCGTCGAAAAAAATTGTAAATCATTCAAAAACATTGAAAGTATAATATAAGGTTCCTCATAAAGTCATACGTTGTTAGTGGAGATAAAAAAAAATGAGCGTGAATCCACAATATTTATTATGGAGCGTCTTTATTTATTTATGAGCGTCTGAAGTTTGAATTTTGACTAAAATCTCTGAAAATTTTTTTCAATGTGAAAAGTTTTTTCTATTTATATCTAAGATTTTAAAATTTAAAATTAGGTTCTCAATATGCTTTTCTATAATTAACTAAAAAAAAGCTTAGGTACCTTTAAACGTCTCTCTAACTAATACTCATTTGGCTAATTAAGAACGTAATTTAATTTTTGAAAATTCGTCCCTATAGGCTATAGATTTGAATATAACTGATTATTATTCCTTCCTGATTATTATTCCTGTGTACCTACATGTTAAAGTGCATTTTATACTGACAATTTTGAGATCTTTATGCACACGTAAGGTTTTTAGAGCATTTTTTAAAGCACCAATTCATAACTCTACTAATAATATTATGACGCTATACTATACGCTACACTATCTTTCGTCTCAAAACACCAATTATTTAACAGGCGAATTCCGCGTTCCAATTTTAACAATAATATTTTAGGCGCTCGACATTGGATTTATATTTATATATAAATAAATAAATAAATAATATAATATAATATAATATATATATTAATACATTGAATAATTGAAACTTTCCCTGGATTGGTGCTCATTTGTTGAAATTGGGATCATAGCATTACACAGGTCTCAACCCTAATGAACTATTCCAACCTCCTAACTATAATTTAATTAAAAAGGTGGATTAGTAAGTAGGTCATACTGATATGCTGTATAGGAGTCTAGAGGTTAATTTGTATACAATACTTGTACATGAACTCTTAGACAAAATATATAGACTTATCTAGGAGCTTAAAATTAAGATATTATTTTCAAAAATCCAATGATTGCATAACATTTGTATTAATTTTGGGAACATCTGATATTATATTAAAAAATTGATTCCTTATAAGAGCAAAAGAGCATTGTAGTCTAGAAGCTCATAAATTCAACCAGGCATTTTTTCGAAAATTACAATCGAACTTTAGGAAGTATGTTATTTAATTTACTAACTCTCAAATTAGGTAGTATTGATAGTTTTGCAAATAAGAATTTATTTATTTACATAATTTATCACGACGCATTAACATGAGCATGCACGTGCAAAAGTTGCATAAAGGTGGTTGATTCTCGGAAACACACACTAATGTTCATTTATTACTTAAGTACTCATAGTCATGGCTCAAATGCACATGCCATGTGAATTACCTAAATATTACTCCTTAAAACACGATATGATGGAACCTCCTTAAAAGCTTCAAGTACCCTTGATACATAAATAATATTTTTAAATTACAACAAAGTATCTAAATTATTGATTCTTTGTCGTTTAAATATCTGATTTCGTCTAAATTTGAACATGAAATATCTATGACAAAAAACTGTTTATTTATTATTTTAGATTTTTTGGTTACAACAAAAACTACTTATGAGAAACCTTGTTTCAAATATTCAATCCTGTTATAAAAATTAAAAATTTTATAACTAAAAAATAATTTCCAGTTTGATATAATTTGTCGAAATTTGAACTTTAAATGCTTATGAAACATATTTTAAATATTTGTTATCTGGTATTATAACAATGTATGAGGAACCTTGAATTAACTTATTGACATTTAAAGAAAAATCCAAAAAAAATTGAAAATATCTTTAAATAGCCCAGTCAAAATATTTTGAACATTTTACCATATAAATTTATAAAATTATACAATAAACAATTGTAAGAATTTTCTGGGCAGAAATAGTATGATACAGTTGAGGAAAACCTGAAGGAAATCAGTCCATTGCAGGATATGGGAGTGGCATTGGATAGGGAAAGGTGAAAGAGCGTGGTAGAAGTGGCAATGGTTCTAAATAGACCTTTATAACATAATAAACTTTAGGAGAAGAACAATTTCAAGTACTTAATATGTTTATCGTGTACACAAACATATAAAAAAAAGTAAATAAATTCATCACTCCTTACAGACTCTAAAAGATATAATGTATAATGTAAATGAATTATAAAAGTTTTTTCTAATACACTGTAAAAATATAATTAACACTGAAGCTTATTTATTTAATTTATAAATATTCAATTTAAATTATGAAACCTTTTTTTTATCAAACATTCACAAAACCAAAAATTAATAGAACAATACATGTTTCGTCATGAATTATACATAAATGATAAATATGTTCATATTCTACCAAAAATGCGACCATTATGTATGCCGATTAGTTAATAAGATATAGAGGTCTATCGACAACTATTCCACCATAAATTCGTACTTTATTTCTTGACAATCTCCATGATCCAATTATTTACACCACCCACAGCAAACACATATTGATCACTAATTACACCAAGACCAGCAAACTTCCGACATTCATTTAACCCTGGTGCAATATTTGTTAGCTTGGTTGCTGGACCAAACCATTCTGAATAACACTTTGGCGATGTATCAGACCGATTGAACATTAGAATAACCTAATAGAACTAAATGGACAGAATAATTGTGAAGATAAATTTATCAAAACGGAATCATACTTTTTGAGAATCGCTAATCTGTCTAGGTTTACATCTAATTGTTTTTCAAATGCTGAACTGATTTTTGTAGATTAAATTGTAATGCTTCAATTATACAATTGTTGCCTAAAAATATTATAATAATATTTAAATAAATATAATATATATCATGACGGTGGCATATTTTTATGAATATAACATACATTTAGGACTATTATATAGAAGTGGTTCTTCTACTACATTATTTAAAATATCAGGCCTTAATAATGGCAAACGTACATGTTCCATTAATTCTGACAAAAAATCTTTTCTCTGAACAAAATCATATTTAACCCATTTAATAACACATTCAAATACCTACAGTAACAAATATTTTAAATTAAATTAAAACATAATAACATTATAAGCCACCCATTAGTGTATGCTTGTACCATAAATATAATAGTTCATCAACTTATTGGGTATCCTTTCTTTTTATAGCAATCAATGGTAAAATAATTACGATTTGATGGTATGAAATCAATTTTCAATAGTTACATCAATGCTTTCATAACTTTTTTATATGTATTATTAATACTAAAATATTTTTTATAATTGTCAAAACCACCATCTATAAGGTTTTAATCTCGGTTTTAATATATGTATATTATTTGTTATTTATAAATATGAACAATATAAACTTGCATTAGAAAGTTTATAATCTTCATCTGTAGACAAACCTCATATTTAAACAGCTATAGTCCAAAATCCAAATTATGTTTTACCCATTTCATAAGACATTCAAATATCTATAACAAATATTTAAAAAATAAATTAAAATATAATAATTTGTTGAACCAACCATTAGTGTATTATTCGGTCATAAATACAATAGATATTCAAGTTCTTGGGTTCTCCTTTTTATAGCAAGCAATGTAATATTTAATACGTGCGAGTTTTATTATATTTAAATGTTTGTTGAATAATTTTGAGATTATCATACTGTGATCTTTTAAAGTATTTATACTTTATAGTATCTATTTTAAGCCATATACATATATTAAGGAATTAATAACGTTTATCCATTTGTATTGTAAATTTAAAATTTTCTCATGTATTTGAATATTAATTAGTATGCAGTGTCATTTGGCAAATTGCATGATGGGTGGCTCACTTTAAATTAAAACTTTTTCTCTCTATTAATTTCAATGATTTCATAACTATCTATAGCTAAACATATTATTAAAATATTTTTTATAATTGTTAAAGCCTTATAGGTAGTTTTCATTTGTCTTATACTTTGTAAGGTTACCTTAATATACACAATAGAGATGTGATGCATCTGCAACATTTTTCGTGCTGTTTTATATGTTTGAATGATCTATGGAACGCGGTGGTGCAATTTATAGCCACTAATTATAGTTGAGGCTGACAGAGTAAATTCATTATTTAATACATGCTGATAAAATAGACCCAAAACAATTATTTGATTAGAAAATTAATACTTTGTATTTTGTAAGCAACCTAGTCAAAATTATGAATTATATTATAAATTATCAATTGTAGCTTGCTTACTTTTTCTTCGAATGGAACAAATTTTTAATTAATAATAATAAAAAAAATAATACAATATTAGGTTAAGGGGGCTCCAGTCGATGAAAAAAAGATTAGTTATTAGTTATTAGTTTTAGACCAATAAGCTAGACAAAACTGGAGGAATTTGGTTTGATGGATTTTATATTTGAAAACGGATTATGATTGATTAACAAGTTTACTAAGTTTAGCCAGAGGCGATATCGAATATTTAATTTTTCACATATTCACATATTCAAGAATAAAAATATGATATTTTTGTATTTATATTATTCATCATGACACTAACAATGATTGGAATATTAAAAATTGCCTCTAGCAAAACCTAGTAAACTTGTTAATCAATTATAATCCGTTTTCAAAATTAAAACCCGTCAAACCAAATTCCTTCATTTTTGTCTAGTTTTTTGGTCTAAAAACCGCTTATTTTAAATTGAAAAAAGTTGATCATAATTTAAAATCTATGTCAATGCCTGCGCGTGTGTAAGTTAATTGACGGCGAATATAAATAACGACTGATTTTACTGAGCGGTATTATGAGGGCCTACTGTTATAATTCATGACATTTCTAGGAAATATTGACCGAAAACGATTACAGATTAAACTTACACAATATACTACCTATATTCTATTCAGGATAAGTTTGAACAGCTCGCTTGACCAAAACACGTTTTTTCCGTGCATTTCCACCACAATCAGGACATCGGTGAGAGCGCTAGCACAGGCGCCCGACGATCGAATCACAGAACGCACAGCCATCACACGGGGGGTCAGGCACTGTTCGGCGGCTCAGCCAGCATGTGCGATGCGGTTCAAACCTATCCTGAATAGAATATAATCTTTGTTTATTTTGCACACGCTTACAAGTCATTTTAATGTCATCATGTTAAATTACCTATATTAATTTCCTTTAAACACGACCGACTGGAGCCCCCTTAAGTGGTTCTAACTTTCCAAATGATTCTACAATTTCTACTTAATGGTGCTTTCATTATAATATTTCTAGCAGAACAGAGTGATTTTTCAACAATCAACTAGGACGTATACGGAACGTGCACCTGCATTTTGACTTGCAATAATTTAATTAAAATTACTTACTTACTTCTCTCGTGTGTGGGTGGTGCACGGTATATGGCGGCAGCGATTCTCAACGTGGCGACTGGCGGTTCGACGAGTGACGACGTGCGTATTCGGCGACTGGTGAGTGACAACCGCGAGTAGCGACCACGAGTCCCCGTGCGATATTGGTTCAACGATATGTCGTGGTCTACAAAAATAATAACAATATTATTAAAACAATAAGACAAACTCACAACAATATTATATTGATGAAAATAATTGCAAACAGAAATGAAATGAATAAAAATAATAAAAACACTAACCGAAAACGCGTATACACATTATACACTTTGTACACTTTCCTTGCGTGGGACGTGGGTGTGTAAAATAAATACACGCGAGTATTGTTGGTGTCTTTACACCGTGACTTTGCCTACAATAATATTCTATTTCTTGATCAGATAAAAGACTAAGATCCAGATGATCACTCTTCGGCAATGCGTAGGTACGCGAAAATATTTCAAAGTGTAAAACTGTAAACTCCGACTAAACTGCAGTCTGCAGAGTCCACTATAAATTGGTGTAGACGACTCTGACGAGACCGTGACTGAGTAGGTAGTGAGTAACGACTATTACGACTGTAGTTGTAATCATAGAATTCTACTGTTGACTGTTGTAAACGTGTAACTTGTGTGTCGTGTGTGTAACGAATGTAACGACCGTGGCGTTGAAGCAATACCGTTCATGACAAAATAAACAATATTCCTATATATACAGTATTAGCGTTGTATTGAACATTAATTGAACTGTGTTTGTAAACTTTGAATAAATTAAAACCGTCGTCATTGTTTATATAATTTCGTAACAAAGAGGGATACACGTTGCCAACATTCTATCAGATTATTCAGATTACGGATATGGTACAATTTAGGACTTATGAGTCCAATGCTTTTAAGACCGTTGTTTTATGGTAGTGTTCTCTTGGGATAAATTGGTGTCCCCCCCATCCACTGCGATAATGAGTCGCAACTCAAAATACACGCGCGCGCCGCGCACTCATAAGTCATAAGTCACAACGCAGGTACGGAACCATTACAATAAAAACAAAAACATAACATAATATCACATTATCACATAACGTCATAACGTCGTAATATGTAGTGAATAAAATACTTAGGTAAGAATGTAAGATGATGATTATGATTAATTTATTTGTTCATTGTATTATTATTTATTTGTATTTGTTTCTTTACAATGTGTACAAAACCAATACGATCCTGTGCGTTTTGATTTTATATTAAATCCAACACAAACAGCATCAAACCATACTAGGCAAGAATCACACAAAACACACTCCGATCCAATGTCACGGTTACAAACAGGGCATATCCATGTCATATTTTTTTTTTTGGCTTTTATTAAATTTAATATGGTTTTCCATGCATCTTTTGTGCAGTAAGGTCTTATGATATGGATATCAACGTCTTCTTCCATAATACCATTGCAAATAACTTCATGGCGGCATTCAATATCCTTCTTCTCTATGATATATTTGTCATTTCTAACTTGATTAACCACTTTTTTATCAGTAAGCCATTCCATTATAATATTTTCTTTAATTTTAAAATGTTTTTTCGCAAATGCAGTAGGATTACTAATGGCTCGTTTTTTAGGTAGACCTATTGATGTTAGTGCAGCTCCCTTTGGTCTTCCGGGGCATTTTACTTTTTTTGGCAATTTGACATCTGATAGGACAATATCACTTCTAGTTTCCAAGGATGGTGTAACATTAGCTATATTTACATTAGCTACTTTCTGATCTATACTACATCCAGTTTCGACCGTTTCACTGTCGTTGTCATTCTCTGCATTCTCTGAAGGTATACAATTGTAAAATTAAATATAAATTTATTTTTAATAAATGGTCTGTGCTTTAGTTTTTCTATGAAATAATAAATGTAAGCATTGTGAACAATTACAAAAACTTAATTTTTTTTTTTAACTACCTACCTGTGCTATTTATATTTGATAAATCTTTAAGAGTAACTTTTTTTCCAGTTTCGGCATGGATTTTTGATTGAATTAACTTCTTATTAGCTTTCAAATCCATCAATTCAATTACTTCAGATTTGGTCTGAGGAGCTAATCGGCGCTGATTGGGTAGATTAGAAAACAACATTGAAGACATAGCATGGTTATGGCATTCATCCATACGTGCAATTTCTAATTTTGTACCATCACTGGTTACTGTTACATAAATGAATGCTGGACAATTTTGCTTCATAGTACTAGATAATGGTTCTTATGTATTTAAAATAATTGATAAATAATTTAGTAATTAATAAACACACTTACGATGTGGATCGTTGCTGTTCGTTGTTAGAACACTTCTTGTAAACTCCTCCATGAACACATTTAAATTTTACAAAATAATATTTTAACGAGTCCGGAGTATTTTTTAATTTTTGCGGATATTTTTTTCGAGCTACATTTAAAGTTCGACAATCCGAAATCGCAAAATCACAAAAAAAAGTTTTTTTATATTCCTCAAAATTATTTTGAAAATCAAAATATGAGGTAAATGTCTGACCAACTTCCATCATATTTAGGTTAATAAAATAAAAATTTAATATTATTAAATAAGAAAAACACTGTTAAAACCAGGTAACTGTGGAGAAATACACTGCAAAAACAGGTAACTGTAAGAAAAACACTCAAAAATAGATCACTGTGGAGAAACACACTGGAACTATAGATAACTGAAAAGATCAGGTTTAAATGGGTCTAAAGAGAATACAATTGAGATAAATTTCTATATAAATATATTATTCAATAACCACCAACATTCAAATAAAGGCGCATTTATTCGTGAATGGCCGGGCGTTCCTTATCTTATCAATCATGGTCGGGAGCACGGACTAAGATATACAGGACTGGACACGAGATGAATATTGTGGTTACGAAATGTTTTACAACAGGCGGAGTTCGGGGGGATATTTTCCTTTTAGCATTACTAGCGCCGTCCTAGTGGATACTTATGGAACTAGAAATTTGTATGATGTGTTCTAGTTCCATAAGTATCCACTAGGACGGCGCTAGTAATGCTAAAAGGAAAATATCCCCCCGAACACTGCCTGTTGTAAAACATTTCGTAGTCAACCCCCCCACACCCTCCAACCTTGTCGTGTCCAGTCCTGTATATCTTAGTCCGTGGGCGTCCCTTATCTTCCCGACTATGGTCGGGCATATAGACACAGCGTTTTTATTTTATTATTTCAATTTTCAATAATAACAATATTACGCACGCCGTTAAAGGTTAGGTACAAACGTTGGCACAAACGTTACACGGGCACCGATTTTTGTTTCGTTGTCGACTTGTCGTCATTCGTGGTCGCGTGGTCAGTGGTCACTGACACTGCCATTACTTCGCTCGTGACTTATCAGTTATCGGTTACTCAGTTCGCGGTTTAACGTTAGTCACTCGTCAACGTTTTTTGTCGATTGCCGTATTATACTCGCGTCTCGCACCGCCATCAGCGATCAGCCAAATCCGCCATCGACGTCACGCTAACTGGAACCGCTGCTCCTACCCCTACGCCATACTTCGACACAGCTGCCATACCATATACCATTACCGCCCGGAACGCGACCATAGGTGAGAGTTTTGACAAAATTCGTCTAAATCATAAACATTTGCAAATTATATTAAATTTGCGGGTAGGCAAACGTGTCGTATGCTATATACCGGCATATGTAATGGACAAAAATGACTGCTTGTGTCCTGCCAATGCTGTCGACGTAGAAAAATATATTCTATACAAATGTGTCCTTTATGTCTCTTAAAAAACTTACTTTTACATGTCTCCAAAAATACTAAATTGTTTGTGATTGGTGCTCGCCTGTATAGATTTATGAATTTTGGTATAGTTGTGAAGAAAATTGTAGATTGAACCAAATTGTATAAAAATTATCCCCCCCCCAACCTGAATTTTGTAATTTTTTTTATTGCGCTGATAAGTATAGTGCTCAATTCCTGTGAATTCCTGACCAGCTTTGTAAATTTCATGCTTACCCGTTTACCCAGAAAGTAGAACAATGTGGTAGGTAGTTTAGACACCTCACCCCAACCATATCCAGGGAAACTTTGACTTTCTAGGAAAATAGGCAGAGCAGGAATTATAAAAAGGAATTCATAATGTCAATACTAGAATATATTCTAGAGTCAACTGTCTAGTCTTCATAGGTAATGAGTATAACCGTCTCTTGTGTCATTATAATATATTATTATTGTTTAGGTATAATAAAAATAACAAAATACCTCGCAAAATACAATATGCTAAACATACAGTAGGTACATGTCCATTGAATAAATTTAGATGTTATCAACTTATTACGACTTACATACAATTTACATTCTTACCACACAACTTCTGACTTCATTTATCCGAGTTGTCCCTACCAATATCGATTAGGTAGGCATTTTGTATATTAGCCCATATTTCCATACCATACCTTTGTCTAGAACTCACACATTGATTTAAATTCAACTGCAGCAAGTAAGAAAATAGGTACATACCTATTCTCAGTGGCGTGGTAAATGGGGTTTTATGACGCCTAGGCGTCATGGTGAATATTTTTTTTTGGGGTGGGTGGTTGGGTACATTATGGTAACCAATAACATACAACAAAAAATTTAAATATTTACAGTTCCATAATAATTATATGTATTATATATTATATTAAGGGGATAAAGAAGGGGTAGGTACTGAAATATATGCTGGGCATCAAGGTTTATAAATGTTCACCACGCCACTGCCTATTCTATATACTTATTTTAATTCAATAATATTTTAATAAATCTAACCAATAATTTAATAATTTCTTAACGTCAGTATTTTGTTGGTTTTTACCCTGCCTAAACACTAAAGCACTTAAATTTAGTATTAAGTGTTAACACAATGATGAATGATGATACTTAAAATTAATCACAATTTTTAAAATATATTTAAAGGTGTTTGGCACGTCAGTAAAATAAATGGATACCATTCAGGCTTCATCTTGTGAAAATAATCTAAAGCAAGTTCTGAAATCAAATGACTGTGAACCAACTATTTTTAGAAATGACTCGCACTCTGTAAGAATACTAGAAGATTTACAATCTCTACGCAAGTATGTTTCCAGTGATTTTACCTTCATTCAAAATAAATATCCGTAACAAATTTTTGTTTTTAGAAGTGAAGTTTTTTGTGATATTAGATTTGAAGCAGATGATGGTAAAATTGTAATTGGACATAAAATTGTTTTAATAGCAGCTAGTCCATATTTCCGTGCAATGTTTAGTAATTTTGATGAGAGCAATAAAGATCTTGTTTCTATAAGAGAATTAGATTCCACCATTTTACAAGTATTAGTAGATTATATATATACTGGAGAAATTATGGTCACAAAAGAAAATGTACAGGTACTTATAATTAAATATTTGATTTGATATACATAGACTTCAAACAACATATAATTTTAAATTAATTTTTGTTGATTTCTAAGGTGTTGTTAGCAGCTGCAAATGTATTGCAGTTAGATTATGTAAATGGTGTATGTGCTGAGTTTTTACAAAAACAACTGAATCCATCAAATTGTCTTGGTATCAGAGAGTTTGCTGACCTACATAACTGTACTGATTTGTTGTCAAGTTCTGAAGCATATATTAAACAACATTTTTTGTAAGATTTACATTATTTGATTCTCTATATCAAGAGTAAGTAGGTAATTTATTATAAAATAATGATTATTATTTCCAGAGAAGTAGCTAAAGGCGAAGATTTTCTATCCTTATCTTCTGAAGATGTGGTGAAGCTTATTTCCTCTAATGACCTTGCTGTTCCATTTGAAGAAAAAGTGAGCACACTACAAATTGTAATTTTTAATATTTCGTATGGAAAATCAACTTATAAAGGTGGACAAGTGTACAGTACAGTTGATGTCTAGACTCTACAGGGAACACTGTACTAGATATGTTATATTTGAAATCAATGATATAAAATCATTGTAAACGAAAAGGATTCTGAGCGATAACGATTTAATAATATGACCGAATATATTTTATGGTATCGTTAATAAAATAATTTATTTTACTATTAGACATTAGTAATACTGTATTTCTGGAGCAGTTTTAATTATATTTCCAAAAAAGTTGCATAATATGAAAAGATCATTGTATGCATATAATATAACAATATATCTACTTTAAATTTTTAAGTTCCAACAAATAATATTTTTAAATTAAATAACTAAAGTCAATAAAGCTTGATTACCATGGAAAATAATATTATTGACTGTTATTGAAAATAAACAAAAAAATTTATTATTTTAAATGCCTATAAATATTAAACAGGTCTAAAATAATCAAACCATTTTTAAAATGTTATCATGTATAAAATTATATAAATGAAATATTAAGTAACTATCTGTTGAAACTATGTAAAACTATACAAATTATCAATTATAAAATGAAATAATTTGTTCAAATAAATTGTATCTACTTAATGATATGGAGTTTCGCTGCCAACTCCGACTGAAATTAATTGGCTATAAAATTGAAGACCTGACAAATATGATAACAATAACAAATGCGCATGCGCGGAAAATACACATGATAACAATATAACAATGATAATGCCTGTGATAATCTGATAATTATTATTCATTAATCATTGATTATAATATTAATTAGTAATTATTACCAATTGGTAGTAATATCATATATTTTAGAAATAGGTTATTTGTGAATTGTGTGAATATTAATAAATATTAATGTGGGTATTATGTACCAAAATTAAACAAAAATAATTAACAAAAACAATCATAATCATTTTATCCTAACTATCTAAAATCTAAAAAATAATAATTCAGTTTTACCAGTCCTCACAAATTTTACATATTCAATTGAAAATCTAAAAATAAAAAAGTTTATATCACAGTCGTTTGTGTATGTTTTCAATAAAAATGCCATTTTGTCCTCAAAAATGCACTCTTCGGGAATAACGATACCACCTTGAAGAATCAACCAAATTTCATATTTTTTTTTTAATTGCTAGAGAGAAATATTCTACAGCCCACATGAATCTCAGATAAAAGCATTCAGAGATCAATGCGGGCAGTAGGAAGTCTTTCTTAGACTTTTAATAAAAGTTATATAGGCAACAAAAATATGAAATTTAATTTTCAAATTAAAAATTTGAAAAACTGGCACCGGGACCCTTAAGCATGGGCGCAATTTTGAATAAATAACATGAAAAAAAATAAAAGGACTTTATTTATAATTAATTTTCCTATTTACCATTGCAATTTTCTTATAATGTATAATATCCACATTCAATAATATTTACAATAATTCACATAATTCACAAATACCATATTTCTTATTATATTAATTATTAATTATGAATTAATATTATTAAAATAATGTAAAACAATAAAAACAAATGTAATCAAAAATAAAACTGTAAATTGTAAAAGCCGCTAATCATTGCATTATCATTGTTATATTGTTATCATGTGTATTTTCCGCGCATGCGCATTTGTTATCATAGTTGTCGGGGATATAGCCACAGCCACGGACTAAGATGTACTAAGTAGTAGTCCGTGGCCACAGCGTATATTTTAATCTAGTTTAAAATATTTGTTATTGTAGGTATTTGAATGTGTTATCAAATGGGTAAAGCATGATTTTGATCGTAGAAATGATTTTTTGCCAAAATTAATGGAACATGTACGTTTGCCATTATTAAAGCCTGATATATTATTTAATATATCTAAAGAACCTCTTCTAAGCAATAGTTCTAAATGTATGTTATTTACATAAGTATGGTATCATTAAAAATTAATATATTTTATGAATTATTGTTATAATTTTTTTAGGTAACAATTATATAGTCGAAGCATTTTATTTTAATCATCAAAAGTCAGTTCAGCATTTCACCATTCCAAAAACGATTAGGTTTGAACCTAGACAGTTTGATGGTTTTCAAAAAGTAAGATTCCGTTTCGATAAATTTATCTTCACAATTATTTTGTCCATTTAATTTTATAAGGTTATTCTAATGTTCAATTGGTCTGAAACATCGCCAAAGTGTTATACAGAATGGTATGACCCAACAACCAAGCTAAGAGAGACTGCACCAGGGTTAAATGAATGTCGTAGGTTAGCTGGTCTCGGCGTTATAAGAGATCAATTTGTTTTTGCTGTAGGAGGTGTAAATGAATCAAGTTCTAAGTCTGTTAGTATGCTTGACGTATCTTCACAATCGCCCTCCTGGGTTCCAATGGTCGACTTGGTAGTTAGCCGAGTACAATTGGGAGTTGGTATATTGGATGATTGTATATATGCAGTAAGTTAAATCAATATTTTACTTATTTTATATTAAGAATGTATATTATTTGTAATTCTAGGTTGGTGGAGGAGATATCGACAATCCATTAAATAGTGTAGAGGTATTTGATATTAGTATACAAAAATGGAGAACAGTAACTAGTATGTCTACTAAAAGATGTGATTTGGGTGTTGGTGTACTCAATAATTTATTATACGCGGTAAAACTTAATATTATTTATTTATTTTAACTTTGTTTTACTTTTTATTAAATTAAATTGTGTAGGTTGGGGGTGCTGCATGTAAAAATAAAGCTTTGAGTTCTGTGGAATATTATGATCCCACACTCGACACATGGACACCAGTTGCAAAGATGTCTATAAGCCGTCATGGTGTTGGTGTAGGAGTCTTAGACGGTCTTATGTATGCTATTGGTGGCTATGGTGGAGGAAAGTATCTCAAAAGTGTTGAGGTTTATAGACCGAGTGATGGAGTTTGGTCTTCTGTAGCTGATATGGAAATATGTCGATTTCGTCCTGGTAATAATTATATTTTTTAGGACAACCTTTCTAAAAATGTATTGAATTTAAATTATATTTTTATATAGGAGTAGTGGCATTAGATGGTTTATTGTATGTGATGGGCGGAAGGTCTGATGAATCCTTCTATAATGATACTGTAGAAATTTACAACCCCAACACCAATACTTGGACCTTGGAGAGATTGTCAAGAAATAAAGTAAAAATTTTTGGTGGAGTAGTTGTTGATAGACCACATCATTATCATTAATCAGCTTTTAGAATTACTCATTTTTAATAAAGATATGAAAATATCTTTGTAAACATTTTGATAAACGTGTATTGTTTTATATTTTTTTGTTGTTTTGAATATTTGATAAGAATGTTTTTTATAATTTATACTGACTATTTTCAAATAAAAAAAATAAGCTTTAAAGTTAATTATAATGCAGTATATCAGTAAAAACTAAAATTATATCTATAATTTACTATTCAAATTATATCTTTTAGATTCTGTGTGGAGAGATAAAATTTTTTGATTTTTCAATGATTTCTTTCTTTTTGGGTGTGTGTACAGTGTACACGTTGAAAAGGTACTTGACATTTTTACCAAATGTTTATTTTATCATTTTATATGAATACATTTTAAAATATTTCAACTTGTATTGGGTTATATATAGATGTTTTGAATTTTAGATTCTGAGTGAAACGATGAATGTATTGATTTTACAATGATGTGTGTTTTTTTTTTATTTTTTTTGTATCTGTGCACACGATAAGTAGTCGAAATAATGCTTCGATTTTCGACTTCAGTATCTTGTTCGATTGGAAAGTGAATATCGTTGGTGCATTGGGGAGGTCAAAATTTAAAATTCCCAGTACTTTTCAAAAGCGCCAAAAAGAAAAACAAAAGAAAAATTAGGGAAAAACGGGAATTTTTATGCAAAATCGATTTTTCAGAAAATTGAATTTGGTTTTTGGTGTAACTTTAAAACAAATGACCGTAGGTACATGCAATTTTCACTGGTTGTTTATATTTGCATCTTCTATACACGATAACATTTTCAAAATATTTTGATTTATTTTGAACTGTTTAAGGACATTTTCATTTTTTAGTTTTTTTTCTAGAAATATCAATAAAATTTTATTTGTTGGTTAAAAAACCTTTAAAAGCATTTAAAGTTCAAAAATTGACAAAATATGGAAAAATCACGAAAATTAACAAATTATTTTGAGTTAAGAATTCGTAAAAATTTTTCCATTTAAATCTAAGATTTGAAAATGTAATACAAGATTACTCATAAGTTTGTCTACCTGTATCAATAAAAAAATCTCTACCGGACAGTTAAATTAAATTTTTATGAGCGTTTGAAATTCAAATTTTTACAACATTGGTTATTCACTCGATTTCTCATGTAGCGATTTCCTTATTTTGTTGTAATTCAAAAACGAATAACTGTAGATACATGAAAATTTCACTGAATGTTTATATTAGCATTTCCTATACACCATACGATTTTGAAAATATTTTGACTCTTTGAGCTGTTTACGGACATTTTCATTTTTCAATTTTTTTAGTTTTTTTTTCTATGAATATCAATAAAGTTTTATCTGTTGGGCCAAAAAGTGTAAAAATTTAATACAAGGCTCCTGATATATTGTTACAATATCAGTTGAAAAATATTAAAAATACATAGGCACAATTTTTTTTTATAAGCATTTAAACATCGAATTTTGACAGAATTTTTCAAAATCTCGAAAATTATTAACCATCGTAATTAATAAATTATAAAATGTTCAGTTTTTATAGCTAAGGATTGAAAATTTAAAACAAGATTCCACGTAAGTAGTTAATTCTCTTACCGAAAAATCTAAAAAATATACAATCACAGTTTATTTTGATAGTCATTTTATGTTCACATTTGGACGAAATTACATATTAAAAAATCTAGTTATTTGGTTGTGATTATATAATATTATTCGTGGGTACCTACTTGAAACTTCTAAAGTGTACTATTATATATCTATGATAGTATCAGGGTTTGTTATTGATGTTGATGTATAACGTGTTATAAGTACCTAATGGATATTGTGATAATGTGATAAGATTAATTTGGAATTTATTATAGGTCAATTTTTTTTTTAATATCATAGATATGTATATAATTTGTCTTAAACCTAGACTGACATACCGTCTTCGCTCAGAATCGTTTTTCTTATACAATGATATTGTATCATTGAATTCAAATTTAAAAGCATCCATTATACAGTGACCCACTTGTAACCTACTGTACAGCAGAGCGACATAAACTTACCCACCTTTTTTTAGTTAATTTTGTGTAAACGTTGTTAAAAATGTTACTGTTGAGTCAAAAATATAAATATTTAATACTAGATTTATACGTTGTTATGGCAGCAGTTTAAAATTATTTAAAATGCATATTCACAATTTTTTTATAAGCTTTCAATTATTTTGCTGTTAAAAATGTATAAAATGTTCATTTTTTATAGGTAAGGATTGAAAAATTTAAAACAAGGTTTCCCGTAAGTAGTTCATATTGCAACCAAAAAATATAAAAACCCGGTTTTTTTGTGATAGATATTTTAAGTAAAAATTTGTGACAAATATGACATTTAAATGAAGAAAAACTATTTTATTTATTTTGTTGTACCTAATTTAAAAATATTATTCATGAATGGGGACTTGAAATTTTAAAATATATTATTATATTAATAACTATAATCCATAAGAAATATACTTCATTTATTACCCATATTGAAATTTTCAAATGCATTTTTTTCTATTTAGGCTAAAACCGTCTTTGCTGAGAAACTTATTTTGATTACAATCGCTTTGTATCATTGAATTTAAATTTAACACAGCAACCCGTCTAGACATATACTGTACAGCAGTTTGGTACTCACTTGCCCATTTTTATTTTAAATGTAATTAAATTGTATACATATATTAAGTTGAAATAGTTAAAACTAGAAGATTTGATAAATTAAATTACTATTTTACTAACCAAGTTTTTAAGCTTTTTTTTATTTTGTATATTTTACAGACGTCACTGAGGTACACGTAGCATTCTTTATTTTTATTTTTATTGTTTATTACTAAAATTCAATCAATATGATCTTTGAAAGATTATTAATAGGTACTTGGTGTATTATACATTGTTTTATGCAAATTATAGGAATTAATTCAACTCACTGGCTACCATAGACCGTATAATGGTACAACATATTTAGGTATAACATAAGATATCGTTAGCCGACACACCGTCTCTGCTCAGAATCCTTTTTTTGTGTACAATGATATTATATCACTGAATTCAAATTCAACATCATCCGTTACAGGTGGCTTCTCTATACACCTAATGTTTATCATTGATGAGCATTACCCATTGGCCCGATTACCTATATAATATGTAGCCATGTAGGTACCTACTGTTTTGATGGCATACCACAAGTACATGAATTTAGGGAAAAAAATCCCAAATATTGCATATTTTATGTTCTACCCAATTAGATATAATAATTGCATAATAAAATGAATTACAATGATAAATAAATTAAATTAAAAAATATAATAGTATGCATAGTGAATAGTGATCTAAATTCTAGACTGTAGTATATTTTATAATACTGTTGTGAGCAATGGTCTTACGGATTTATATTGTATTATATTATATTAAGGACAATGCGGGTTTCACTTATAAATTATTCTAAGCAGCTATTTAAAATAAACAAGTAACTATGAATCAATAGTAGATTCATAGTACTGTCAGCGCACGTACTACGAATCACAATACTTATTTGGCGAACTTAATAAATTAGCATTCGAAATTGGCAAAGCCAAGTGGGTTACATTGTCATGAAAACAACAATTTCTCAAGAGCCGATGTCACGTACATATTATCCTATAAGGGATTCTATAGGGCGGACGGTATTGAAAATAATTTTTGGTATTACCTACGGTCAGTCCTGTAAAGTATTTGAGTAAAAGTATTTGAGTAAAAGTATTCAAATACTTTTTTAAGTATTGAATAACTTTTTAAATACTTTCAGCATGAAGTATTTTAAATGGTATTTTAAATACTTTTTTTTGTATTAAATACTTTTTGGTATTGAATACTTTGGTTTTTTATTTCGAACGTTTTATTTTTATTCGAAATAATTTTAGAAATTTTAGAATGAATTAAGAACACAAAATAGGTAGTATCACCAATGGGTGGTTTCTTCCCTCAAAAAAAAATCATACGCAAATACCCTATGCACATTTGCTTATTGTTCTAGTTAAGAACAGATTGTAAATTTCATGTGAAAAAAAAAAAATGTAATAAACATTTATTTAATAAATAATAAATAAAAATGATTATAAATGTACTACCTATGTGTCTATATTACAATAATTAGAAACCCACTTTAAAAACCAAAAGTAAGGATAATTCTAAAATACCAGCATTTAGAGAAATAAATTCTTTACAATTTTTAAAATACGTTATTTCATGTTCCACATTTTTAATTGTTTCGGTTGCACTCCTAATGGTTTTAAATACATTGGACGATTTCCTATGGTATTTCGTTACATTCTTTAAAGTATAGTTTTTTACAGTATCTGATTTTGTCTGGCCACCAATTCTAACGACATTGGTAGTAAATTTTATTATACCTTCCATAAATTGATCTAAGGCGTGATTGGTATAGCATACGACTAATATCGGATTTTGTAATCTATTTTTCACATAAAAATGGTACAGGTTTTTAATAATTGTTTCGATTATCATCAATCCAATAAATGTTTTCCCAGTACCAGGTGGACCTTGTATGACCGTCAATTCATTCGTTAATGCTGCTTTGAAGGCTTTATATTGCATTTCGTCTAGTCCAAATTTTTCTTGTGCAGGCCATTCGTTATCGTTTAAAACATTAAATGGCTCCCCGCCATTGAAATTGAACATTTTTACTGGTAAAGATTTTAAGTAATTAGGTTTTTCGACTTTATTACATGTTGAAATAATATATTTTTCCATGGGAAAATTATTACCGTTCAAGTTCTGGAGAACTTGCATGGCACATTTATAAGGTTCAAAATACACTTCGCTCTCGGCCATGGTGAACGATGACGTAAGCATGCCTGGCTGTAAGTCGTCAATCAATTCTACAATTAATTGACCGTTTGCCAAATATTTTTTATCACGACCCAATACAATACCGATGAAAAAATCATTAAATTCATTCATAGTAAATAACAATAACGATCCATACATTAACCGTTTAGAAATGTCCCAGTTGATTTTCAATTTTTTGTTTTTATTGAAATTTATTAAATATCCCAATTTATCTTGTACAAAAACTTTTTCCTCGTTAAATTTAACATTGCGATATATCCGAATATTATTAATTCTTTTCCGTCTTTCGTTACGATTTTTATTACTTTCTTTATAACACTTAATCCCTTCACGAAGTGGTGCAATAAAATCTTCACGTAAAAGACGAAACTGTACGTCTAAATAATGTTCTACACTCTGATAAGCTCCTTTTGTAATGTTAGGACGTAAAAAAGGTCGTTGGTATTCTAAATCAAATGGTGTAGGATAAACATACAGTACTCGAAAATCCTCTGGTGGAGTAGCGCTTTGAAGTTCGTTTTTATTGTCATTTTTCGTTCCGTTGTTCAATTTTAGGTTTGTAAATTGTTCTAATATTTTTGCTATTTTTTCCAATAACATGATATCATTTATTTTAAGATCAAGACAGTTGTTTTTTATGTCTGATAAAGCCATTCTCATACAAATAATTAAGCTGTTTAAACGTTCAGCGGCAGTTTTCAGAAATAAATCTGTAATAGACTGGCAGACTGTTAGACAATTTTCAAAAAACGCTTCCAAGTTCAGCCGTCTATTTATGTTTACTTCGGTTGGAGTAGTGAGAACATACGACTTCAAATGGTCAATAAATACTGAGTTCCAACATATTTCAGCTAATATAGACCGCTTGCTCACCATAAACTCGGTATTGCAAATTTTAAATTTTTGCAGTGATCTTCATAAGTAAGAACAACCAATCTGGATCTTTATTTTGTTTAAATAAATCTACCAATGGGTGGTTTCTTCCCTCAAAAAAAAATCATACGCAAATACCCTATGCACATTTGCTTATTGTTCTAGTTAAGAACAGATTGTAAATTTCATGTGAAAAAAAAAAAATGTAATAAACATTTATTTAATAAATAATAAATAAAAATGATTATAAATGTACTACCTATGTGTCTATATTACAATAATTAGAAACCCACTTTAAAAACCAAAAGTTTTTGAAAAGTATTCCAAAAGTATTTGAAAAGTATTCCAAATACTTTTTCAAAGTATTTGAGTAGTATTTGAAATACTATACAATTAAAGTATTTGAGTAGAATCTTAAATACTTAAAAAAAAATGTATTTGAGTACTTACTCAAGTACTTTTCAAAAGTATTCTTTACAGGACTGCCTACGGTATTGATTTGTATACCGAAAATGAAATGATTCAGTATACAGCTAAATACCGATATGGTACGGTATACCGAAATAATAAATAAAATCTAACTATATTTTTTACTTTAATATTGTTTCACATAATATTCTTTATTATACACTAATCTTCCAAGTCTGGAGAAGAATAAAATATGACTAATATGAGTGCAGTAATCTATAGTGATAAAGCCTGTTTATTATTATAGTCGTGGTTGATACGGTTTACAGGGTAAACCGTTTAGACGGTTTTTACGGTATACCATTTAATAAAATAATTTTAAAATACCGGTATACACGGAATACCGAAAATACCGTCAGCCCTACCATATCCACACCAAGGCGAGTTGACATGGCGCTAATAGAGGGGCCAGGAACACAGGATGTTCAGATGTACCAGAGCGCCTCACGCAGTCACGCCACACTCGGTAAGCACATTTATAAGTAAACTAAATTTCAAAAATAAAATTGTTTGATTGGTAAATCATCGTGTGAAGCGAGGAACTTTTACACGAATAAGGTATTAGGCTATTACGATTGGCTATTCTAAATTTCTTAATATCTCTTAGAGTACCTAATAATTTTAGATTCTGAGTGAAACGATGAATGTATTGATTTTAAAATGATGTGTGTTTTTATATTTATTTTTTTTTTATTTTTTTTTTTGTGTCTTTGTACACGATAAGTAGTCGAAATAATGCATCGATTTTCGACTTCAGTATCTTGTTCGATTGGAAAGTGAATATCGTTGGTGCATTGGGGAGGTCAAAATTTAAAATTCACAGTACTTTTAAAAAGCGCCAAGAAAAACAAAAGAAACAATGAAGGAAAAACGGGAATTTTTACGCAAAATCGATTTTTCAGAAAATTGAATTTTGTTTTTGGTGTAACTTTAAAACAAATGACCGTAGATACATGAAATTTTAACTGGTTGTTTATATTTGCATTTTCTATACACGATAACATTTTCAAAATATTTTGATTTATTTTGAACTGTTTAAGGACATTTTCATTTTTTAGTTTTTTTTCTAGAAATATCAATAAAATTTTATTTGTTGGTTAAAAAACCTTTAAAAGCATTTAAAGTTCAAAAATTGACAAAATATGGAAAAATCACGAAAATTAACAAATTATTTTGAGTTAAGAATTCGTAAAAATTTTTCTTTTTAAATCTAAGATA
The DNA here is from genome assembly GCA_949089665.1 of Macrosiphum euphorbiae. Classification (NCBI taxonomy): domain Eukaryota; kingdom Metazoa; phylum Arthropoda; class Insecta; order Hemiptera; family Aphididae; genus Macrosiphum; species Macrosiphum euphorbiae. The sequence continues at coordinate 92,841 of CARXXK010001716.1, forward strand.
TGAAAATGTAATACAAGATTCCTTATAAGATTATCTACCTTTATCAATAAAAAAATCTCTACCGGACAGTCAAATTAAATTTTTATGAGCGTTTGAAATTCAAATTTTTACAACATTGGATTTTCACTCGATTTCTCATGTAGCGATTTCCTTATTTTGTTGTAATTCAAAAACGAATAACTGTAGATACATGAAAATTTCACTGAATATTTAAATTAGCATTTCCTATACACCATACAATTTTGAAAATATTTTGACTCTTTTTGAACTATTTACGGACATTTACCGCTTTCAATTTTTTTTAGTTTTTTTTCTATAAATATCAATAAAGTTTTATCTGTTGGGCCAAAAGTGTAAAAATTTAATACAAGGCTCCTGATATATTGTTACAATAGCAATTGAAAAATTTTAAAAATACATAGGCACAATTTTTTTCTATAAGCATTTAAAGATCGAATTTTGACAAAATTTATCAAAATCTCGAAAATTATCAATCATTGTAATTAATAAATTATAAAATGTTCAGTTTTCATAGCTAAGGATTGCAAATTTAAAACAAAGGTTCTCATAAATAGTTCATACTGTAACCAAAAAATCTAAAAAATATATGAGCACAGTTATTTTTTACAGACATTTTAAGTTCAAATTTGGGACGAAATTACATATTAAAAAACCTAGCATACCTATTTTAGTTATTTTGTTGTGAGTGTATAATACTATTCGTGGGTACTTGAAACTTCTAAAGTACACTATATTATATATCAATGATAGTATCAGGGTTTGTTATTGATGTATAACGTGTTATAAGTACCTAGTGGATATTGTGATATGATTAATTTGGAATTTATTATAGGTCAATTTTTTTTTAATACCATAGATATGTATATAATATGTCTTAAACCTAGACTGACATACCTTCTTCGCTCAGAATCGTTTTTCGTATACAATGATATTTTATCATTGAATTCAAATTTAATACCATCCATTATACAGTGACCCACTTGTAACCTACTGTACAGCAGAGAAACATCCACTTACCCACCTTTTTTCCATTTAGGCTGATGTACCTTAAATATTGCTTCAATTTAATCTAATTGATACACTTCTAACCAGGGGCGGACAAGGATGGCGGATTACCGGGAACTTTCCTTGTAAGTTGCAGTTCAAAATAATTTATTATTATATATTTATAATAAAATTCGTTATAAATATAAATTATAAAAATTTTGTATTTTTGTAATTTTTTATGTAATTTTTTGTGGTACAACACTTGAGTGTTCATTTTTGTTAAATTGATTATTTTAGGTTTTTCAGATTTTAGATTTTGGTTCAGCTGATTGTCCTCCCCATTCGGCATCAATGTATCATCAGAAATTATTATTTATGAGTACCTAGGGCGCGGATTTAAATATAAATTGTATTTTTTCTGAATTTCTTAAAGCATTGCTTTCCTAGCAAAAAAATTTGTCGGTGTATGAAACGACAAATTTTTTATTAATCATTTTTTTGTCCTTTGTAGGACATTTTTATGGTTAGAAGGTAGGTATTTTTCGTAAATTGTATAAGGATAAATAAATTAGTATGAAACCCTCATTTGATAAAACTTTGGTATCATATACACATTTTTACATTTTGTGATGACGAAATGGAATGGGCTGGACAAAATACAGATTTCACTGGCTGAACAGTCGCCTCAGTCCACCTCTGCTTCTGACATCTGTGTGGTAAATTTATAAAATTCGCAATAAATTTGCGTTGGAAAAAACAAAAAAAAAAACTTAAGGAGACTACCCTGCATGCGTTGTCTCTGTCGTACAAACGCATAATGTACCAAATTATATGTTCTGAATAATCTATAATTAAATATATTTAACCTAAGTACCCAGGGCCGGCGTTAGGGGTGGGCAACCAGGGCGCTTGTTGAAAGGGGGCGCCTCAATGAAATAATGTTAAAACTGAAAAAAAATATAAGAATATAGTTATACTTATAATATTCTATCCATTCTATTGATTATTATTTATTATTGTTGCGCCGTCAGCACTTACGTTGACAGCAGTTTACTGACGACTCGTGGGTGTGTGGGAGCAAAATGATGAAGGTCCGAATATAGTGTGCCAAAATATAATATTTATAATAACTAATAAAGATGCAATGCCGAAGACGTCTCTTCAAACAACTGCCACAATAATAATATTAAAACAATGTGATATCAAATAATTATATGGTACATAACGGGCACACACAGGTGCACAATATACAAATAAAATAGACAACAAAATACAATAATTATAACATGTAGTAACGATACCGCAGGTCACCGTTGGTGGACGTCGGGATCTCACGACGATTTTCGCAGTGTCCTCAAAGTGACATGTACCTGGCATAGACAGCTGGGCAGGTGTGAGATCACTGACCTCTCGCAAGATGCGTCACAACGACGCGACGTAGAACTGACGAACGCCCACGGTCACGGCGAGCAATACCGGACGGCGGTGCAAAAGGGACCACACGCGTGCGAAGAACACGACACGGTTTTACGGGCGGCACAAAAGGCAAGCACCCAAAAGGACTCAACCACAAGGTTTTGTGGTCAGCGCACACGAACAAAAAAACGGGCATGAGTCGGAACGGAACGGACGGTCCGACACTCCGACCGTAGGTAAAAGACAACGACGGCCGGGCCACGGACAACCGGTGTTCAGCGAAACCGGTCGCCAAAAGTTCGCGCAAGCGCACTTCGGCGTCGGCACGTCAACGGGATGACAACAAGTGTCAAACGGACACACTGTTCGTAATAAGCGCGAAAAGGCTCACGTTCCAACAATTATTTTGAGTTATTTCGTTTTCTTTTAGTGTGAAACATAAGTAAGTTGAAATTCACTACAAATATCAAATAAGTCTTGATTTGTTCCGGTTTAATTTCAAATCATTCAATAACTGCGGAAAAATTAAAATTAATTATTTTTATGTACCCCTATACTGCCATCCTAGTGGAACAAGCAGTATAATATGTCAAAAAACTGAATTGTTGGGGAAATAAGGTTTTTCTTTGTTTTTCACCATGAAATCATTATTTTTACCTACACACTTTTTTTCATTTTTTATTAGTCGTAGGCATCCTTAATTTTTTGAAAGTTTTTTTTTTGTACTTAGTTCATAAATTTTGGTTTTTTTTAATTTTTAACTGCCTTTTTATCTAGTAATATTGTGTATAAAAAGAAAAAGAAACTTTACAAAATGCAGTACCTCCAGAATAATTATCATAATATATAATGGTTATAGATAGTACCACGGTATCTGATTAATCTCAATAAAATATGTTTTTGTCCAAATCTTTTGGCACATAACGTATCTATTTAATTAGTACCTCGAGTCGCGAACATTCATTTATAAAAGATAAAGACGATAAAGTGTACAAATGTACCATACTGCAATTCAGAAATGGGCAGGACCCGTTTGGACCAATTTTGAAGACCCGTTTGGACTAAAAAATATTACTTTTATACAACTCGTTTGGACCAGCATTTCTCTTCCCATTTTATTTTTAACAGGCTTAGGACTGTCTTTGGCACGGTTAAAAATGTTGTTTCTTATTATTATTATTATTATTATTATTATTATGATTATTATTATTATTATTATTATTATTATTATTATTATTTAATTGTGTATAATATTAAAAAAATAAATAGGTACATTAGGTACAAATTATTAATTTTTTAAATACGAGTCGACTGAATTACGAAAATATATTTTTTTAATGAACTATTTAAATTCGAGCTGCTTGAAACTTTTGTCCAATAATCTTTAAATACGTCAATTGAGATATCTCACCATTTTTATATTGTGCCCATTATCGTGTATGTAGTATGTTGTGTTTTTTAATGAACTATTTAAATTTGAGCTGCTTGAAACATTTATCTATTATTGTATTATACGTACCTATGATGTATAATATAACTGTGGGTTTTTGGTCAGTTATCAATTATAAATAATTTTGTTCTGTACATAATCTACAAATTACAAATTAGTTTATACAGTTAAACTGAACATCTTATTACTCCGACGATGGCGCGTTTTGCTCTCCGATACTTAAGCTTAACCAATGTAAACTAAAAGCGCGCGCGTACGGCCTAAGCGGGCTTTCTAGTAAATATTTAGAAATTAGAAGTACTTTATTTAAAATGTAATAAAAAAATTGGCCCAAACGGGTTCACAAAATCCTGGTCCAAACGGGTTGCATTTTTATTGGTGACCTAAACGTCCCTGGCCCAAACGTGCCTCGCCCATCCATACAAACCGTCTCCAACTCAGAATCGTTTTTCGTATTATTATTTCATTGAATTTAAATTTAATACAATCCATCAAACAGTGAACCACTTGTAACCACTGTACAGCTGAGCGACATCCACTTACATGTTTTTTTTATTCTATTATATAGGTACACATGGCGCCCATAAGAAATAAAATATTCACATAACCAAATGTTTTTTTTATAATTTCGTTGGCTGAAAATGAAAAACAACGTTCAAACCACCGTTTTCTACCGACGGGCAAATACACAAAATTCATAATTATTAATTTAGTTTAAATTTGTTTGAAATTCCAATTAGGTTCTTATAATTTTAGCTCAATATATTAAATATAATTATTGTACATTTTGCAATATCACGCCTACGCCACCCTACGGAAGGGACTGAAAAATCTTTTGTGGTTACGAAAGCCATCTCAAAGGTAAGCGAGTATTGTAGTTGTAATAAATTAAAATTATTTCTTTAAATGTAGGTACCTAAGGTATAACTACTTTTTTGTGGCATAAATTCAGTTTAGCTGCCAAGCGATTTTAAAAAATGTTTCGGGAAATCTATGTACCTATTTCAATGAGTTAAGAACAATGGTGCAATCAACATTTTCAGTCGGACTTATTAGTTTAAAATTTTTAGCTTTTCGAAATCCGTGAGGTTCCGTATTCCCATGGGTTTCTTTCAAATTAAATTACTATAAATTAAATTAAATTACCCAACAATAAAATAAAAAGTAAGTATGATATGTAATTTCCAAATCGACCAATACCTATGTTGAGGATGTAAAAACTCAAATTTTGAAAAAAAAAAATCGCTTAGAAACTAAACTGCATTTGTCCTAATATTTCATAATTTCATCCATTAGTTAACTCTTAGGTAAATCGTTAGGAAGGTCAATGTAGATTTCTTTATGGGTAATAAGAGTTAAATATTATTTTACTCAGGTATAGTAAAATGTGTTTACTGTACATATATATTGAATTCTTGAAATAATTTAGTAGTTATGATAATAATAGGCGTATACTATACCTATAAACTAAAAAATAAAATATAAAATGAAAATAATATATTTATTATTTATTTAATATTATCTATTGCATTTGTTCTGATGTTAATTTAATAACCTAATAAAAACAGTCTAGATACATATTTTATAACTTTATAACTTTCTCCTAGATTGGAGATTTGAAAATAAAGTGATAATTTCTTCAAAATCTGCTTTACGTAGGTACTTGTAATTTCAGATTAAATTGTCATTATTGCTAACACAAAGCATCTATTGGTTCATAGTTGAAGATGTTGAACTTAAATTATTTTGTAATTATTAATATTATCTTCCGACTAATTGATGAAAACACTATACATTTTTGAGCTATAATAAATGCTTTTAACAGAAGTTTATAATAATATTTTAAATATATAATAATATACGTTTATTTATTTTTTAATACAATTAATAGGTTAGATTTGGTTAGTAGGTACACAATAATAATATTATGTCAATTCTCAATATATTTAAGTTAAATTCCTATTGTATAGACTATAGAGTAAAACTGCTCTGCGAGTCGTCCAGAGAATCAACCGTTTTAATACCTACCGTAATATACCAATATACCTATACCTACCTACCTATAATACTAGGTCCGATACACGATATTAGTGTTAAACTTTTAATTTTTTAAATACCTACAACACAATCAGTGGCGCATCGTAGATGTTTGGTTTTCGAGGGGTTTAAGTGGTTTTAAGTGGAGCACCACTTATATATACCATGATGAATGTGGATTGTTTCGATCGTAATTCGTAGGTAATCATTAGGAATTAGACGTCGGATGAGTTAAAATTGACAAATATTGAAATATGCATTCAAATCCACAAATCGTTTCACCTTTCAAGTTAAAAATACCTATCGTATGAGGTATAAAACATATATCAGTACCTAATAACAAAAAAATATTCATAATATACTATAATCAAAAATTCATAATTTTAACAAATAAAATCACTACCTAATACATATACCAAAAAAAAAAAAATAATGATAGGATTTTTAAAGATCAAATTAATAAATAAAATATGTATTATTAATTAATGTTTATTTTTTAAATACTTAATTACAATTTCGATATACATATTATATTATGTTGTGAAGATTACATAGGAGTGTTGACGATGAGTGACATATTCACTCATATCATCGAGGTATTAAAAATACTTAAACATAATTTATGCTTATTATATCCTAATTATTGTACAACGCAAATGATAAAACATTATAATAATATTAAACCTATACTAATGTAATAAGTATTATTACTAATAACATATTAAAGTATAATAATATAACGCAAATGCATGAAAATTCAGTCAAATGTAATAAGGTGAATCAGATAGTAAAATTGCGTGGAGGTAAATTAATATAATAATAAGAATACTAATAGGTAGGTGCGTAACTGATTGTCATAATATTTTGTCGCTGGCTGAAAATAAATAAACATTCAAATGAAAAGACCACGGATACTACCTAGCCGGTCGGTAAATCGAGTAATAAACAAATTTAATTATTTAGTTTAGCCAAGAAAAACACTGTGCACCACATTTAACAATTTTTCTTTTTGGAATTTCGCGTCGATTTATATATTATCTCCAAAATAAACTACAACCGAAAGCGATCACGTTATGCGATGGAGAGAAGATATATCCTTGAAGTCGTAGGTAAGAATAATAACGAAATTATTAAATCTGGCGATACTACAACATTAACAAATTATAGACCTTTTTATAATTATCTAGATATATCTCTCTCTATATATAAATATATACATATATCTTTTTCCATATACAAAATATTTTAAAAATGTTTTAGACAACGTTTGATTGATTTTTTGAATAGGTATACATAATTTTTTTCTACAAACCAATTCAGGAAAATAAATTAACAAAATATGCACTGTTATTAGCTTCGAATTTTATTAATTCTAGTAGGTATTAACAGTGACAATAATAAGGTAATTTAATAATATGCAATTTTTTTTGTATTCAGATTTAAAAAATACTTTTCATTATTGCTCTAGATGTTTTTATTTCATATTATTTTTCAAATAGATTGGAAGTAGTTAAAAATTAAGAAATGTAAACTTGTGAAACTCGGGGAACAGTCGTCTTGTTATTTCTTATTCACACAAAATATTGTCTTATTAATCCTAATATTTCAGGAGATATTATTTGTTTGGTTGACGATACATTATAGTTTCAATTGAACATAAAAGAAATTTATGAATATTGTATTTGTATTACTTAGTGAATCAATGTAGTATGTACCTATTAATAATATAAAAGCTTGATCGCATAAACATTTTCTAGAAATGAATATTAGAAATTGTGTATATATGATTTTTAGTACAAATAAGTAGAAAATTCGATTAAAAAATATCACAGTACATAATTTCAGATGCTTGATTAATTTATATATTTGTAACCGTTTTTAATTTGAAAAAGTTATTAAATTAAAATATTTACTTATCATTTTTGATCAAAACCTGAAATGGACAGATCATATAATAATATAATATAATATTATGTTATGTTAGTAATTAAATTAGAAAACTATTTTATAAATCCAAAATATAATCCAAGTACCTGCCGACGTACAAATGTAAAATAATAATTTACAGTTCATCATTAATTATATAATACTAGGCATAGAACTAAATCAATCATCAGACATACATTTATTCATCAGGGTCCAATTAATATTTTGGTGCTAAATTATGTAAATATTTTTAAATAGATTTAAGAAAATTTAAATCGTTTGAACATTTTTAATTTTTTATAAATTTTTTTTTACTTTATGATTATTCTGTGTATCTAGTTTAGTTAGAATATTCAACAATTAGTTTAATATTTTTTATTTTATTATAATGTTATAAATTTATAAAAGGAATTGATTGAAAAAATGAATGATTTTAAATGTACCATGGTTATATCCACATCGTAATCGAAAACGATAGAACGCCGATCGACTACAATTAAACTTTACAGATAAAAAGTGGTGTTCCCACATAATATATACAATGTGACCGCAACTAAGATATTACCTACAATCGGCGTGACCGCAACTGTTATGTGTGCTTATCTTAAAAATCGTCATCGACCGCGACTCGGATGCAGCCGTATGATGTGCATAGGTGGGTAAGTTGGGCACGGGTTATGGGTTTTGCGTTCAAAACCGGATAAAATTGTTTGCTGTACCTAATTTAAAAATATTATTCATGAATGGGGACTTGAAATTTTAAAATATATTATTATATTAATAACTATAATCCATAAGAAATATACTTCATTTATTACCCATATTGAAATTTTCAAATGCATTTTTTTCTATTTAGGCTAAAACCGTCTTTGCTGAGAAACTTATTTTGATTACAATCGCTTTGTATCATTGAATTTAAATTTAACACAGCAACCCGTCTAGACATATACTGTACAGCAGTTTGGTACTCACTTGCCCATTTTTATTTTAAATGTAATTAAATTGTATACATATATTAAGTTGAAATAGTTAAAACTAGAAGATTTGATAAATTAAATTACTATTTTACTAACCAAGTTTTTAAGCTTTTTTTTATTTTGTATATTTTACAGACGTCACTGAGGTACACGTAGCATTCTTTATTTTTATTTTTATTGTTTATTACTAAAATTCAATCAATATGATCTTTGAAAGATTATTAATAGGTACTTGGTGTATTATACATTGTTTTATGCAAATTATAGGAATTAATTCAACTCACTGGCTACCATAGACCGTATAATGGTACAACATATTTAGGTATAACATAAGATATCGTTAGCCGACACACCGTCTCTGCTCAGAATCCTTTTTTTGTGTACAATGATATTATATCACTGAATTCAAATTCAACATCATCCGTTACAGGTGGCTTCTCTATACACCTAATGTTTATCATTGATGAGCATTACCCATTGGCCCGATTACCTATATAATATGTAGCCATGTAGGTACCTACTGTTTTGATGGCATACCACAAGTACATGAATTTAGGGAAAAAAATCCCAAATATTGCATATTTTATGTTCTACCCAATTAGATATAATAATTGCATAATAAAATGAATTACAATGATAAATAAATTAAATTAAAAAATATAATAGTATGCATAGTGAATAGTGATCTAAATTCTAGACTGTAGTATATTTTATAATACTGTTGTGAGCAATGGTCTTACGGATTTATATTGTATTATATTATATTAAGGACAATGCGGGTTTCACTTATAAATTATTCTAAGCAGCTATTTAAAATAAACAAGTAACTATGAATCAATAGTAGATTCATAGTACTGTCAGCGCACGTACTACGAATCACAATACTTATTTGGCGAACTTAATAAATTAGCATTCGAAATTGGCAAAGCCAAGTGGGTTACATTGTCATGAAAACAACAATTTCTCAAGAGCCGATGTCACGTACATATTATCCTATAAGGGATTCTATAGGGCGGACGGTATTGAAAATAATTTTTGGTATTACCTACGGGCTACGGTATTGATTTGTATACCGAAAATGAAATGATTCAGTATACAGCTAAATACCGATATGGTACGGTATACCGAAATAATAAATAAAATCTAACTATATTTTTTACTTTAATATTGTTTCACATAATATTCTTTATTATACACTAATCTTCCAAGTCTGGAGAAGAATAAAATATGACTAATATGAGTGCAGTAATCTATAGTGATAAAGCCTGTTTATTATTATAGTCGTGGTTGATACGGTTTACAGGGTAAACCGTTTAGACGGTTTTTACGGTATACCATTTAATAAAATAATTTTAAAATACCGGTATACACGGAATACCGAAAATACCGTCAGCCCTACCATATCCACACCAAGGCGAGTTGACATGGCGCTAATAGAGGGGCCAGGAACACAGGATGTTCAGATGTACCAGAGCGCCTCACGCAGTCACGCCACACTCGGTAAGCACATTTATAAGTAAACTAAATTTCAAAAATAAAATTGTTTGATTGGTAAATCATCGTGTGAAGCGAGGAACTTTTACACGAATAAGGTATTAGGCTATTACGATTGGCTATTCTAAATTTCTTAATATCTCTTAGAGTACCTAATAATTTTAGATTCTGAGTGAAACGATGAATGTATTGATTTTAAAATGATGTGTGTTTTTATATTTATTTTTTTTTTATTTTTTTTTTGTGTCTTTGTACACGATAAGTAGTCGAAATAATGCATCGATTTTCGACTTCAGTATCTTGTTCGATTGGAAAGTGAATATCGTTGGTGCATTGGGGAGGTCAAAATTTAAAATTCACAGTACTTTTAAAAAGCGCCAAGAAAAACAAAAGAAACAATGAAGGAAAAACGGGAATTTTTACGCAAAATCGATTTTTCAGAAAATTGAATTTTGTTTTTGGTGTAACTTTAAAACAAATGACCGTAGATACATGAAATTTTAACTGGTTGTTTATATTTGCATTTTCTATACACGATAACATTTTCAAAATATTTTGATTTATTTTGAACTGTTTAAGGACATTTTCATTTTTTAGTTTTTTTTCTAGAAATATCAATAAAATTTTATTTGTTGGTTAAAAAACCTTTAAAAGCATTTAAAGTTCAAAAATTGACAAAATATGGAAAAATCACGAAAATTAACAAATTATTTTGAGTTAAGAATTCGTAAAAATTTTTCTTTTTAAATCTAAGATATGAAAATGTAATACAAGATTCCTTATAAGATTATCTACCTTTATCAATAAAAAAATCTCTACCGGACAGTCAAATTAAATTTTTATGAGCGTTTGAAATTCAAATTTTTACAACATTGGATTTTCACTCGATTTCTCATGTAGCGATTTCCTTATTTTGTTGTAATTCAAAAACGAATAACTGTAGATACATGAAAATTTCACTGAATATTTAAATTAGCATTTCCTATACACCATACAATTTTGAAAATATTTTGACTCTTTTTGAACTATTTACGGACATTTACCGCTTTCAATTTTTTTTAGTTTTTTTTTCTATAAATATCAATAAAGTTTTATCTGTTGGGCCAAAAAGTGTAAAAATTTAATACAAGGCTCCTGATATATTGTTACAATAGCAATTGAAAAATTTTAAAAATACATAGGCACAATTTTTTTCTATAAGCATTTAAAGATCGAATTTTGACAAAATTTATCAAAATCTCGAAAATTATCAATCATTGTAATTAATAAATTATAAAATGTTCAGTTTTCATAGCTAAGGATTGCAAATTTAAAACAAAGGTTCTCATAAATAGTTCATACTGTAACCAAAAAATCTAAAAAATATATGAGCACAGTTATTTTTTACAGACATTTTAAGTTCAAATTTGGGACGAAATTACATATTAAAAAACCTAGCATACCTATTTTAGTTATTTTGTTGTGAGTGTATAATACTATTCGTGGGTACTTGAAACTTCTAAAGTACACTATATTATATATCAATGATAGTATCAGGGTTTGTTATTGATGTATAACGTGTTATAAGTACCTAGTGGATATTGTGATATGATTAATTTGGAATTTATTATAGGTCAATTTTTTTTTAATACCATAGATATGTATATAATATGTCTTAAACCTAGACTGACATACCTTCTTCGCTCAGAATCGTTTTTCGTATACAATGATATTTTATCATTGAATTCAAATTTAATACCATCCATTATACAGTGACCCACTTGTAACCTACTGTACAGCAGAGAAACATCCACTTACCCACCTTTTTTCCATTTAGGCTGATGTACCTTAAATATTGCTTCAATTTAATCTAATTGATACACTTCTAACCAGGGGCGGACAAGGATGGCGGATTACCGGGAACTTTCCTTGTAAGTTGCAGTTCAAAATAATTTATTATTATATATTTATAATAAAATTCGTTATAAATATAAATTATAAAAATTTTGTATTTTTGTAATTTTTTATGTAATTTTTTGTGGTACAACACTTGAGTGTTCATTTTTGTTAAATTGATTATTTTAGGTTTTTCAGATTTTAGATTTTGGTTCAGCTGATTGTCCTCCCCATTCGGCATCAATGTATCATCAGAAATTATTATTTATGAGTACCTAGGGCGCGGATTTAAATATAAATTGTATTTTTTCTGAATTTCTTAAAGCATTGCTTTCCTAGCAAAAAAATTTGTCGGTGTATGAAACGACAAATTTTTTATTAATCATTTTTTTGTCCTTTGTAGGACATTTTTATGGTTAGAAGGTAGGTATTTTTCGTAAATTGTATAAGGATAAATAAATTAGTATGAAACCCTCATTTGATAAAACTTTGGTATCATATACACATTTTTACATTTTGTGATGACGAAATGGAATGGGCTGGACAAAATACAGATTTCACTGGCTGAACAGTCGCCTCAGTCCACCTCTGCTTCTGACATCTGTGTGGTAAATTTATAAAATTCGCAATAAATTTGCGTTGGAAAAAACAAAAAAAAAAACTTAAGGAGACTACCCTGCATGCGTTGTCTCTGTCGTACAAACGCATAATGTACCAAATTATATGTTCTGAATAATCTATAATTAAATATATTTAACCTAAGTACCCAGGGCCGGCGTTAGGGGTGGGCAACCAGGGCGCTTGTTGAAAGGGGGCGCCTCAATGAAATAATGTTAAAACTGAAAAAAAATATAAGAATATAGTTATACTTATAATATTCTATCCATTCTATTGATTATTATTTATTATTGTTGCGCCGTCAGCACTTACGTTGACAGCAGTTTACTGACGACTCGTGGGTGTGTGGGAGCAAAATGATGAAGGTCCGAATATAGTGTGCCAAAATATAATATTTATAATAACTAATAAAGATGCAATGCCGAAGACGTCTCTTCAAACAACTGCCACAATAATAATATTAAAACAATGTGATATCAAATAATTATATGGTACATAACGGGCACACACAGGTGCACAATATACAAATAAAATAGACAACAAAATACAATAATTATAACATGTAGTAACGATACCGCAGGTCACCGTTGGTGGACGTCGGGATCTCACGACGATTTTCGCAGTGTCCTCAAAGTGACATGTACCTGGCATAGACAGCTGGGCAGGTGTGAGATCACTGACCTCTCGCAAGATGCGTCACAACGACGCGACGTAGAACTGACGAACGCCCACGGTCACGGCGAGCAATACCGGACGGCGGTGCAAAAGGGACCACACGCGTGCGAAGAACACGACACGGTTTTACGGGCGGCACAAAAGGCAAGCACCCAAAAGGACTCAACCACAAGGTTTTGTGGTCAGCGCACACGAACAAAAAAACGGGCATGAGTCGGAACGGAACGGACGGTCCGACACTCCGACCGTAGGTAAAAGACAACGACGGCCGGGCCACGGACAACCGGTGTTCAGCGAAACCGGTCGCCAAAAGTTCGCGCAAGCGCACTTCGGCGTCGGCACGTCAACGGGATGACAACAAGTGTCAAACGGACACACTGTTCGTAATAAGCGCGAAAAGGCTCACGTTCCAACAATTATTTTGAGTTATTTCGTTTTCTTTTAGTGTGAAACATAAGTAAGTTGAAATTCACTACAAATATCAAATAAGTCTTGATTTGTTCCGGTTTAATTTCAAATCATTCAATAACTGCGGAAAAATTAAAATTAATTATTTTTATGTACCCCTATACTGCCATCCTAGTGGAACAAGCAGTATAATATGTCAAAAAACTGAATTGTTGGGGAAATAAGGTTTTTCTTTGTTTTTCACCATGAAATCATTATTTTTACCTACACACTTTTTTTCATTTTTTATTAGTCGTAGGCATCCTTAATTTTTTGAAAGTTTTTTTTTTGTACTTAGTTCATAAATTTTGGTTTTTTTTAATTTTTAACTGCCTTTTTATCTAGTAATATTGTGTATAAAAAGAAAAAGAAACTTTACAAAATGCAGTACCTCCAGAATAATTATCATAATATATAATGGTTATAGATAGTACCACGGTATCTGATTAATCTCAATAAAATATGTTTTTGTCCAAATCTTTTGGCACATAACGTATCTATTTAATTAGTACCTCGAGTCGCGAACATTCATTTATAAAAGATAAAGACGATAAAGTGTACAAATGTACCATACTGCAATTCAGAAATGGGCAGGACCCGTTTGGACTAAAAAATATTACTTTTATACAACTCGTTTGGACCAGCATTTCTCTTCCCATTTTATTTTTAACAGGCTTAGGACTGTCTTTGGCACGGTTAAAAATGTTGTTTCTTATTATTATTATTATTATTATTATTATTATGATTATTATTATTATTATTATTATTATTATTATTATTATTTAATTGTGTATAATATTAAAAAAATAAATAGGTACATTAGGTACAAATTATTAATTTTTTAAATACGAGTCGACTGAATTACGAAAATATATTTTTTTAATGAACTATTTAAATTCGAGCTGCTTGAAACTTTTGTCCAATAATCTTTAAATACGTCAATTGAGATATCTCACCATTTTTATATTGTGCCCATTATCGTGTATGTAGTATGTTGTGTTTTTTAATGAACTATTTAAATTTGAGCTGCTTGAAACATTTATCTATTATTGTATTATACGTACCTATGATGTATAATATAACTGTGGGTTTTTGGTCAGTTATCAATTATAAATAATTTTGTTCTGTACATAATCTACAAATTACAAATTAGTTTATACAGTTAAACTGAACATCTTATTACTCCGACGATGGCGCGTTTTGCTCTCCGATACTTAAGCTTAACCAATGTAAACTAAAAGCGCGCGCGTACGGCCTAAGCGGGCTTTCTAGTAAATATTTAGAAATTAGAAGTACTTTATTTAAAATGTAATAAAAAAATTGGCCCAAACGGGTTCACAAAATCCTGGTCCAAACGGGTTGCATTTTTATTGGTGACCTAAACGTCCCTGGCCCAAACGTGCCTCGCCCATCCATACAAACCGTCTCCAACTCAGAATCGTTTTTCGTATTATTATTTCATTGAATTTAAATTTAATACAATCCATCAAACAGTGAACCACTTGTAACCACTGTACAGCTGAGCGACATCCACTTACATGTTTTTTTTATTCTATTATATAGGTACACATGGCGCCCATAAGAAATAAAATATTCACATAACCAAATGTTTTTTTTATAATTTCGTTGGCTGAAAATGAAAAACAACGTTCAAACCACCGTTTTCTACCGACGGGCAAATACACAAAATTCATAATTATTAATTTAGTTTAAATTTGTTTGAAATTCCAATTAGGTTCTTATAATTTTAGCTCAATATATTAAATATAATTATTGTACATTTTGCAATATCACGCCTACGCCACCCTACGGAAGGGACTGAAAAATCTTTTGTGGTTACGAAAGCCATCTCAAAGGTAAGCGAGTATTGTAGTTGTAATAAATTAAAATTATTTCTTTAAATGTAGGTACCTAAGGTATAACTACTTTTTTGTGGCATAAATTCAGTTTAGCTGCCAAGCGATTTTAAAAAATGTTTCGGGAAATCTATGTACCTATTTCAATGAGTTAAGAACAATGGTGCAATCAACATTTTCAGTCGGACTTATTAGTTTAAAATTTTTAGCTTTTCGAAATCCGTGAGGTTCCGTATTCCCATGGGTTTCTTTCAAATTAAATTACTATAAATTAAATTAAATTACCCAACAATAAAATAAAAAGTAAGTATGATATGTAATTTCCAAATCGACCAATACCTATGTTGAGGATGTAAAAACTCAAATTTTGAAAAAAAAAAATCGCTTAGAAACTAAACTGCATTTGTCCTAATATTTCATAATTTCATCCATTAGTTAACTCTTAGGTAAATCGTTAGGAAGGTCAATGTAGATTTCTTTATGGGTAATAAGAGTTAAATATTATTTTACTCAGGTATAGTAAAATGTGTTTACTGTACATATATATATTGAATTCTTGAAATAATTTAGTAGTTATGATAATAATAGGCGTATACTATACCTATAAACTAAAAAATAAAATATAAAATGAAAATAATATATTTATTATTTATTTAATATTATCTATTGCATTTGTTCTGATGTTAATTTAATAACCTAATAAAAACAGTCTAGATACATATTTTATAACTTTATAACTTTCTCCTAGATTGGAGATTTGAAAATAAAGTGATAATTTCTTCAAAATCTGCTTTACGTAGGTACTTGTAATTTCAGATTAAATTGTCATTATTGCTAACACAAAGCATCTATTGGTTCATAGTTGAAGATGTTGAACTTAAATTATTTTGTAATTATTAATATTATCTTCCGACTAATTGATGAAAACACTATACATTTTTGAGCTATAATAAATGCTTTTAACAGAAGTTTATAATAATATTTTAAATATATAATAATATACGTTTATTTATTTTTTAATACAATTAATAGGTTAGATTTGGTTAGTAGGTACACAATAATAATATTATGTCAATTCTCAATATATTTAAGTTAAATTCCTATTGTATAGACTATAGAGTAAAACTGCTCTGCGAGTCGTCCAGAGAATCAACCGTTTTAATACCTACCGTAATATACCAATATACCTATACCTACCTACCTATAATACTAGGTCCGATACACGATATTAGTGTTAAACTTTTAATTTTTTAAATACCTACAACACAATCAGTGGCGCATCGTAGATGTTTGGTTTTCGAGGGGTTTAAGTGGTTTTAAGTGGAGCACCACTTATATATACCATGATGAATGTGGATTGTTTCGATCGTAATTCGTAGGTAATCATTAGGAATTAGACGTCGGATGAGTTAAAATTGACAAATATTGAAATATGCATTCAAATCCACAAATCGTTTCACCTTTCAAGTTAAAAATACCTATCGTATGAGGTATAAAACATATATCAGTACCTAATAACAAAAAAATATTCATAATATACTATAATCAAAAATTCATAATTTTAACAAATAAAATCACTACCTAATACATATACCAAAAAAAAAAAATAATGATAGGATTTTTAAAGATCAAATTAATAAATAAAATATGTATTATTAATTAATGTTTATTTTTTAAATACTTAATTACAATTTCGATATACATATTATATTATGTTGTGAAGATTACATAGGAGTGTTGACGATGAGTGACATATTCACTCATATCATCGAGGTATTAAAAATACTTAAACATAATTTATGCTTATTATATCCTAATTATTGTACAACGCAAATGATAAAACATTATAATAATATTAAACCTATACTAATGTAATAAGTATTATTACTAATAACATATTAAAGTATAATAATATAACGCAAATGCATGAAAATTCAGTCAAATGTAATAAGGTGAATCAGATAGTAAAATTGCGTGGAGGTAAATTAATATAATAATAAGAATACTAATAGGTAGGTGCGTAACTGATTGTCATAATATTTTGTCGCTGGCTGAAAATAAATAAACATTCAAATGAAAAGACCACGGATACTACCTAGCCGGTCGGTAAATCGAGTAATAAACAAATTTAATTATTTAGTTTAGCCAAGAAAAACACTGTGCACCACATTTAACAATTTTTCTTTTTGGAATTTCGCGTCGATTTATATATTATCTCCAAAATAAACTACAACCGAAAGCGATCACGTTATGCGATGGAGAGAAGATATATCCTTGAAGTCGTAGGTAAGAATAATAACGAAATTATTAAATCTGGCGATACTACAACATTAACAAATTATAGACCTTTTTATAATTATCTAGATATATCTCTCTCTATATATAAATATATACATATATCTTTTTCCATATACAAAATATTTTAAAAATGTTTTAGACAACGTTTGATTGATTTTTTGAATAGGTATACATAATTTTTTTCTACAAACCAATTCAGGAAAATAAATTAACAAAATATGCACTGTTATTAGCTTCGAATTTTATTAATTCTAGTAGGTATTAACAGTGACAATAATAAGGTAATTTAATAATATGCAATTTTTTTTGTATTCAGATTTAAAAAATACTTTTCATTATTGCTCTAGATGTTTTTATTTCATATTATTTTTCAAATAGATTGGAAGTAGTTAAAAATTAAGAAATGTAAACTTGTGAAACTCGGGGAACAGTCGTCTTGTTATTTCTTATTCACACAAAATATTGTCTTATTAATCCTAATATTTCAGGAGATATTATTTGTTTGGTTGACGATACATTATAGTTTCAATTGAACATAAAAGAAATTTATGAATATTGTATTTGTATTACTTAGTGAATCAATGTAGTATGTACCTATTAATAATATAAAAGCTTGATCGCATAAACATTTTCTAGAAATGAATATTAGAAATTGTGTATATATGATTTTTAGTACAAATAAGTAGAAAATTCGATTAAAAAATATCACAGTACATAATTTCAGATGCTTGATTAATTTATATATTTGTAACCGTTTTTAATTTGAAAAAGTTATTAAATTAAAATATTTACTTATCATTTTTGATCAAAACCTGAAATGGACAGATCATATAATAATATAATATAATATTATGTTATGTTAGTAATTAAATTAGAAAACTATTTTATAAATCCAAAATATAATCCAAGTACCTGCCGACGTACAAATGTAAAATAATAATTTACAGTTCATCATTAATTATATAATACTAGGCATAGAACTAAATCAATCATCAGACATACATTTATTCATCAGGGTCCAATTAATATTTTGGTGCTAAATTATGTAAATATTTTTAAATAGATTTAAGAAAATTTAAATCGTTTGAACATTTTTAATTTTTTATAAATTTTTTTTTACTTTATGATTATTCTGTGTATCTAGTTTAGTTAGAATATTCAACAATTAGTTTAATATTTTTTATTTTATTATAATGTTATAAATTTATAAAAGGAATTGATTGAAAAAATGAATGATTTTAAATGTACCATGGTTATATCCACATCGTAATCGAAAACGATAGAACGCCGATCGACTACAATTAAACTTTACAGATAAAAAGTGGTGTTCCCACATAATATATACAATGTGACCGCAACTAAGATATTACCTACAATCGGCGTGACCGCAACTGTTATGTGTGCTTATCTTAAAAATCGTCATCGACCGCGACTCGGATGCAGCCGTATGATGTGCATAGGTGGGTAAGTTGGGCACGGGTTATGGGTTTTGCGTTCAAAACCGGATAAAATTGTTTGCTGTACCTAATTTAAAAATATTATTCATGAATGGGGACTTGAAATTTTAAAATATATTATTATATTAATAACTATAATCCATAAGAAATATACTTCATTTATTACCCATATTGAAATTTTCAAATGCATTTTTTTCTATTTAGGCTAAAACCGTCTTTGCTGAGAAACTTATTTTGATTACAATCGCTTTGTATCATTGAATTTAAATTTAACACAGCAACCCGTCTAGACATATACTGTACAGCAGTTTGGTACTCACTTGCCCATTTTTATTTTAAATGTAATTAAATTGTATACATATATTAAGTTGAAATAGTTAAAACTAGAAGATTTGATAAATTAAATTACTATTTTACTAACCAAGTTTTTAAGCTTTTTTTTATTTTGTATATTTTACAGACGTCACTGAGGTACACGTAGCATTCTTTATTTTTATTTTTATTGTTTATTACTAAAATTCAATCAATATGATCTTTGAAAGATTATTAATAGGTACTTGGTGTATTATACATTGTTTTATGCAAATTATAGGAATTAATTCAACTCACTGGCTACCATAGACCGTATAATGGTACAACATATTTAGGTATAACATAAGATATCGTTAGCCGACACACCGTCTCTGCTCAGAATCCTTTTTTTGTGTACAATGATATTATATCACTGAATTCAAATTCAACATCATCCGTTACAGGTGGCTTCTCTATACACCTAATGTTTATCATTGATGAGCATTACCCATTGGCCCGATTACCTATATAATATGTAGCCATGTAGGTACCTACTGTTTTGATGGCATACCACAAGTACATGAATTTAGGGAAAAAAATCCCAAATATTGCATATTTTATGTTCTACCCAATTAGATATAATAATTGCATAATAAAATGAATTACAATGATAAATAAATTAAATTAAAAAATATAATAGTATGCATAGTGAATAGTGATCTAAATTCTAGACTGTAGTATATTTTATAATACTGTTGTGAGCAATGGTCTTACGGATTTATATTGTATTATATTATATTAAGGACAATGCGGGTTTCACTTATAAATTATTCTAAGCAGCTATTTAAAATAAACAAGTAACTATGAATCAATAGTAGATTCATAGTACTGTCAGCGCACGTACTACGAATCACAATACTTATTTGGCGAACTTAATAAATTAGCATTCGAAATTGGCAAAGCCAAGTGGGTTACATTGTCATGAAAACAACAATTTCTCAAGAGCCGATGTCACGTACATATTATCCTATAAGGGATTCTATAGGGCGGACGGTATTGAAAATAATTTTTGGTATTACCTACGGTCAGTCCTGTAAAGTATTTGAGTAAAAGTATTTGAGTAAAAGTATTCAAATACTTTTTTAAGTATTGAATAACTTTTTAAATACTTTCAGCATGAAGTATTTTAAATGGTATTTTAAATACTTTTTTTTGTATTAAATACTTTTTGGTATTGAATACTTTGGTTTTTTATTTCGAACGTTTTATTTTTATTCGAAATAATTTTAGAAATTTTAGAATGAATTAAGAACACAAAATAGGTAGTATCACCAATGGGTGGTTTCTTCCCTCAAAAAAAAATCATACGCAAATACCCTATGCACATTTGCTTATTGTTCTAGTTAAGAACAGATTGTAAATTTCATGTGAAAAAAAAAAAATGTAATAAACATTTATTTAATAAATAATAAATAAAAATGATTATAAATGTACTACCTATGTGTCTATATTATAATAATTAGAAACCCACTTTAAAAACCAAAAGTAAGGATAATTCTAAAATACCAGCATTTAGAGAAATAAATTCTTTACAATTTTTAAAATACGTTATTTCATGTTCCACATTTTTAATTGTTTCGGTTGCACTCCTAATGGTTTTAAATACATTGGACGATTTCCTATGGTATTTCGTTACATTCTTTAAAGTATAGTTTTTTACAGTATCTGATTTTGTCTGGCCACCAATTCTAACGACATTGGTAGTAAATTTTATTATACCTTCCATAAATTGATCTAAGGCGTGATTGGTATAGCATACGACTAATATCGGATTTTGTAATCTATTTTTCACATAAAAATGGTACAGGTTTTTAATAATTGTTTCGATTATCATCAATCCAATAAATGTTTTCCCAGTACCAGGTGGACCTTGTATGACCGTCAATTCATTCGTTAATGCTGCTTTGAAGGCTTTATATTGCATTTCGTCTAGTCCAAATTTTTCTTGTGCAGGCCATTCGTTATCGTTTAAAACATTAAATGGTTCCCCGCCATTGAAATTGAACATTTTTACTGGTAAAGATTTTAAGTAATTAGGTTTTTCGACTTTATTACATGTTGAAATAATATATTTTTCCATGGGAAAATTATTACCGTTCAAGTTCTGGAGAACTTGCATGGCACATTTATAAGGTTCAAAATACACTTCGCTCTCGGCCATGGTGAACGATGACGTAAGCATGCCTGGCTGTAAGTCGTCAATCAATTCTACAATTAATTGACCGTTTGCCAAATATTTTTTATCACGACCCAATACAATACCGATGAAAAAATCATTAAATTCATTCATAGTAAATAACAATAACGATCCATACATTAACCGTTTAGAAATGTCCCAGTTGATTTTCAATTTTTTGTTTTTATTGAAATTTATTAAATATCCCAATTTATCTTGTACAAAAACTTTTTCCTCGTTAAATTTAACATTGCGATATATCCGAATATTATTAATTCTTTTCCGTCTTTCGTTACGATTTTTATTACTTTCTTTATAACACTTAATCCCTTCACGAAGTGGTGCAATAAAATCTTCACGTAAAAGACGAAACTGTACGTCTAAATAATGTTCTACACTCTGATAAGCTCCTTTTGTAATGTTAGGACGTAAAAAAGGTCGTTGGTATTCTAAATCAAATGGTGTAGGATAAACATACAGTACTCGAAAATCCTCTGGTGGAGTAGCGTTTTGAAGTTCGTTTTTATTGTCATTTTTCGTTCCGTTGTTCAATTTTAGGTTTGTAAATTGTTCTAATATTTTTGCTATTTTTTCCAATAACATGATATCATTTATTTTAAGATCAAGACAGTTGTTTTTTATGTCTGATAAAGCCATTCTCATACAAATAATTAAGCTGTTTAAACGTTCAGCGGCAGTTTTCAGAAATAAATCTGTAATAGACTGGCAGACTGTTAGACAATTTTCAAAAAACGCTTCCAAGTTCAGCCGTCTATTTATGTTTACTTCGGTTGGAGTAGTGAGAACATACGACTTCAAATGGTCAATAAATACTGAGTTCCAACATATTTCAGCTAATATAGACCGCTTGCTCACCATAAACTCGGTATTGCAAATTTTAAATTTTTGCAGTGATCTTCATAAGTAAGAACAACCAATCTGGATCTTTATTTTGTTTAAATAAATCTACCAATGGGTGGTTTCTTCCCTCAAAAAAAAATCATACGCAAATACCCTATGCACATTTGCTTATTGTTCTAGTTAAGAACAGATTGTAAATTTCATGTGAAAAAAAAAAAATGTAATAAACATTTATTTAATAAATAATAAATAAAAATGATTATAAATGTACTACCTATGTGTCTATATTACAATAATTAGAAACCCACTTTAAAAACCAAAAGTTTTTGAAAAGTATTCCAAAAGTATTTGAAAAGTATTCCAAATACTTTTTCAAAGTATTTGAGTAGTATTTGAAATACTATACAATTAAAGTATTTGAGTAGAATCTTAAATACTTAAAAAAAAATGTATTTGAGTACTTACTCAAGTACTTTTCAAAAGTATTCTTTACAGGACTGCCTACGGTATTGATTTGTATACCGAAAATGAAATGATTCAGTATACAGCTAAATACCGATATGGTACGGTATACCGAAATAATAAATAAAATCTAACTATATTTTTTACTTTAATATTGTTTCACATAATATTCTTTATTATACACTAATCTTCCAAGTCTGGAGAAGAATAAAATATGACTAATATGAGTGCAGTAATCTATAGTGATAAAGCCTGTTTATTATTATAGTCGTGGTTGATACGGTTTACAGGGTAAACCGTTTAGACGGTTTTTACGGTATACCATTTAATAAAATAATTTTAAAATACCGGTATACACGGAATACCGAAAATACCGTCAGCCCTACCATATCCACACCAAGGCGAGTTGACATGGCGCTAATAGAGGGGCCAGGAACACAGGATGTTCAGATGTACCAGAGCGCCTCACGCAGTCACGCCACACTCGGTAAGCACATTTATAAGTAAACTAAATTTCAAAAATAAAATTGTTTGATTGGTAAATCATCGTGTGAAGCGAGGAACTTTTACACGAATAAGGTATTAGGCTATTACGATTGGCTATTCTAAATTTCTTAATATCTCTTAGAGTACCTAATAATTTTAGATTCTGAGTGAAACGATGAATGTATTGATTTTAAAATGATGTGTGTTTTTATATTTATTTTTTTTTTATTTTTTTTTTTGTGTCTTTGTACACGATAAGTAGTCGAAATAATGCATCGATTTTCGACTTCAGTATCTTGTTCGATTGGAAAGTGAATATCGTTGGTGCATTGGGGAGGTCAAAATTTAAAATTCACAGTACTTTTAAAAAGCGCCAAGAAAAACAAAAGAAACAATGAAGGAAAAACGGGAATTTTTACGCAAAATCGATTTTTCAGAAAATTGAATTTTGTTTTTGGTGTAACTTTAAAACAAATGACCGTAGATACATGAAATTTTAACTGGTTGTTTATATTTGCATTTTCTATACACGATAACATTTTCAAAATATTTTGATTTATTTTGAACTGTTTAAGGACATTTTCATTTTTTAGTTTTTTTTCTAGAAATATCAATAAAATTTTATTTGTTGGTTAAAAAACCTTTAAAAGCATTTAAAGTTCAAAAATTGACAAAATATGGAAAAATCACGAAAATTAACAAATTATTTTGAGTTAAGAATTCGTAAAAATTTTTCTTTTTAAATCTAAGATATGAAAATGTAATACAAGATTCCTTATAAGATTATCTACCTTTATCAATAAAAAAATCTCTACCGGACAGTCAAATTAAATTTTTATGAGCGTTTGAAATTCAAATTTTTACAACATTGGATTTTCACTCGATTTCTCATGTAGCGATTTCCTTATTTTGTTGTAATTCAAAAACGAATAACTGTAGATACATGAAAATTTCACTGAATATTTAAATTAGCATTTCCTATACACCATACAATTTTGAAAATATTTTGACTCTTTTTGAACTATTTACGGACATTTACCGCTTTCAATTTTTTTTAGTTTTTTTTTCTATAAATATCAATAAAGTTTTATCTGTTGGGCCAAAAAGTGTAAAAATTTAATACAAGGCTCCTGATATATTGTTACAATAGCAATTGAAAAATTTTAAAAATACATAGGCACAATTTTTTTCTATAAGCATTTAAAGATCGAATTTTGACAAAATTTATCAAAATCTCGAAAATTATCAATCATTGTAATTAATAAATTATAAAATGTTCAGTTTTCATAGCTAAGGATTGCAAATTTAAAACAAAGGTTCTCATAAATAGTTCATACTGTAACCAAAAAATCTAAAAAATATATGAGCACAGTTATTTTTTACAGACATTTTAAGTTCAAATTTGGGACGAAATTACATATTAAAAAACCTAGCATACCTATTTTAGTTATTTTGTTGTGAGTGTATAATACTATTCGTGGGTACTTGAAACTTCTAAAGTACACTATATTATATATCAATGATAGTATCAGGGTTTGTTATTGATGTATAACGTGTTATAAGTACCTAGTGGATATTGTGATATGATTAATTTGGAATTTATTATAGGTCAATTTTTTTTTAATACCATAGATATGTATATAATATGTCTTAAACCTAGACTGACATACCTTCTTCGCTCAGAATCGTTTTTCGTATACAATGATATTTTATCATTGAATTCAAATTTAATACCATCCATTATACAGTGACCCACTTGTAACCTACTGTACAGCAGAGAAACATCCACTTACCCACCTTTTTTCCATTTAGGCTGATGTACCTTAAATATTGCTTCAATTTAATCTAATTGATACACTTCTAACCAGGGGCGGACAAGGATGGCGGATTACCGGGAACTTTCCTTGTAAGTTGCAGTTCAAAATAATTTATTATTATATATTTATAATAAAATTCGTTATAAATATAAATTATAAAAATTTTGTATTTTTGTAATTTTTTATGTAATTTTTTGTGGTACAACACTTGAGTGTTCATTTTTGTTAAATTGATTATTTTAGGTTTTTCAGATTTTAGATTTTGGTTCAGCTGATTGTCCTCCCCATTCGGCATCAATGTATCATCAGAAATTATTATTTATGAGTACCTAGGGCGCGGATTTAAATATAAATTGTATTTTTTCTGAATTTCTTAAAGCATTGCTTTCCTAGCAAAAAAATTTGTCGGTGTATGAAACGACAAATTTTTTATTAATCATTTTTTTGTCCTTTGTAGGACATTTTTATGGTTAGAAGGTAGGTATTTTTCGTAAATTGTATAAGGATAAATAAATTAGTATGAAACCCTCATTTGATAAAACTTTGGTATCATATACACATTTTTACATTTTGTGATGACGAAATGGAATGGGCTGGACAAAATACAGATTTCACTGGCTGAACAGTCGCCTCAGTCCACCTCTGCTTCTGACATCTGTGTGGTAAATTTATAAAATTCGCAATAAATTTGCGTTGGAAAAAACAAAAAAAAAAACTTAAGGAGACTACCCTGCATGCGTTGTCTCTGTCGTACAAACGCATAATGTACCAAATTATATGTTCTGAATAATCTATAATTAAATATATTTAACCTAAGTACCCAGGGCCGGCGTTAGGGGTGGGCAACCAGGGCGCTTGTTGAAAGGGGGCGCCTCAATGAAATAATGTTAAAACTGAAAAAAAATATAAGAATATAGTTATACTTATAATATTCTATCCATTCTATTGATTATTATTTATTATTGTTGCGCCGTCAGCACTTACGTTGACAGCAGTTTACTGACGACTCGTGGGTGTGTGGGAGCAAAATGATGAAGGTCCGAATATAGTGTGCCAAAATATAATATTTATAATAACTAATAAAGATGCAATGCCGAAGACGTCTCTTCAAACAACTGCCACAATAATAATATTAAAACAATGTGATATCAAATAATTATATGGTACATAACGGGCACACACAGGTGCACAATATACAAATAAAATAGACAACAAAATACAATAATTATAACATGTAGTAACGATACCGCAGGTCACCGTTGGTGGACGTCGGGATCTCACGACGATTTTCGCAGTGTCCTCAAAGTGACATGTACCTGGCATAGACAGCTGGGCAGGTGTGAGATCACTGACCTCTCGCAAGATGCGTCACAACGACGCGACGTAGAACTGACGAACGCCCACGGTCACGGCGAGCAATACCGGACGGCGGTGCAAAAGGGACCACACGCGTGCGAAGAACACGACACGGTTTTACGGGCGGCACAAAAGGCAAGCACCCAAAAGGACTCAACCACAAGGTTTTGTGGTCAGCGCACACGAACAAAAAAACGGGCATGAGTCGGAACGGAACGGACGGTCCGACACTCCGACCGTAGGTAAAAGACAACGACGGCCGGGCCACGGACAACCGGTGTTCAGCGAAACCGGTCGCCAAAAGTTCGCGCAAGCGCACTTCGGCGTCGGCACGTCAACGGGATGACAACAAGTGTCAAACGGACACACTGTTCGTAATAAGCGCGAAAAGGCTCACGTTCCAACAATTATTTTGAGTTATTTCGTTTTCTTTTAGTGTGAAACATAAGTAAGTTGAAATTCACTACAAATATCAAATAAGTCTTGATTTGTTCCGGTTTAATTTCAAATCATTCAATAACTGCGGAAAAATTAAAATTAATTATTTTTATGTACCCCTATACTGCCATCCTAGTGGAACAAGCAGTATAATATGTCAAAAAACTGAATTGTTGGGGAAATAAGGTTTTTCTTTGTTTTTCACCATGAAATCATTATTTTTACCTACACACTTTTTTTCATTTTTTATTAGTCGTAGGCATCCTTAATTTTTTGAAAGTTTTTTTTTTGTACTTAGTTCATAAATTTTGGTTTTTTTTAATTTTTAACTGCCTTTTTATCTAGTAATATTGTGTATAAAAAGAAAAAGAAACTTTACAAAATGCAGTACCTCCAGAATAATTATCATAATATATAATGGTTATAGATAGTACCACGGTATCTGATTAATCTCAATAAAATATGTTTTTGTCCAAATCTTTTGGCACATAACGTATCTATTTAATTAGTACCTCGAGTCGCGAACATTCATTTATAAAAGATAAAGACGATAAAGTGTACAAATGTACCATACTGCAATTCAGAAATGGGCAGGACCCGTTTGGACTAAAAAATATTACTTTTATACAACTCGTTTGGACCAGCATTTCTCTTCCCATTTTATTTTTAACAGGCTTAGGACTGTCTTTGGCACGGTTAAAAATGTTGTTTCTTATTATTATTATTATTATTATTATTATGATTATTATTATTATTATTATTATTATTATTATTATTATTTAATTGTGTATAATATTAAAAAAATAAATAGGTACATTAGGTACAAATTATTAATTTTTTAAATACGAGTCGACTGAATTACGAAAATATATTTTTTTAATGAACTATTTAAATTCGAGCTGCTTGAAACTTTTGTCCAATAATCTTTAAATACGTCAATTGAGATATCTCACCATTTTTATATTGTGCCCATTATCGTGTATGTAGTATGTTGTGTTTTTTAATGAACTATTTAAATTTGAGCTGCTTGAAACATTTATCTATTATTGTATTATACGTACCTATGATGTATAATATAACTGTGGGTTTTTGGTCAGTTATCAATTATAAATAATTTTGTTCTGTACATAATCTACAAATTACAAATTAGTTTATACAGTTAAACTGAACATCTTATTACTCCGACGATGGCGCGTTTTGCTCTCCGATACTTAAGCTTAACCAATGTAAACTAAAAGCGCGCGCGTACGGCCTAAGCGGGCTTTCTAGTAAATATTTAGAAATTAGAAGTACTTTATTTAAAATGTAATAAAAAAATTGGCCCAAACGGGTTCACAAAATCCTGGTCCAAACGGGTTGCATTTTTATTGGTGACCTAAACGTCCCTGGCCCAAACGTGCCTCGCCCATCCATACAAACCGTCTCCAACTCAGAATCGTTTTTCGTATTATTATTTCATTGAATTTAAATTTAATACAATCCATCAAACAGTGAACCACTTGTAACCACTGTACAGCTGAGCGACATCCACTTACATGTTTTTTTTATTCTATTATATAGGTACACATGGCGCCCATAAGAAATAAAATATTCACATAACCAAATGTTTTTTTTATAATTTCGTTGGCTGAAAATGAAAAACAACGTTCAAACCACCGTTTTCTACCGACGGGCAAATACACAAAATTCATAATTATTAATTTAGTTTAAATTTGTTTGAAATTCCAATTAGGTTCTTATAATTTTAGCTCAATATATTAAATATAATTATTGTACATTTTGCAATATCACGCCTACGCCACCCTACGGAAGGGACTGAAAAATCTTTTGTGGTTACGAAAGCCATCTCAAAGGTAAGCGAGTATTGTAGTTGTAATAAATTAAAATTATTTCTTTAAATGTAGGTACCTAAGGTATAACTACTTTTTTGTGGCATAAATTCAGTTTAGCTGCCAAGCGATTTTAAAAAATGTTTCGGGAAATCTATGTACCTATTTCAATGAGTTAAGAACAATGGTGCAATCAACATTTTCAGTCGGACTTATTAGTTTAAAATTTTTAGCTTTTCGAAATCCGTGAGGTTCCGTATTCCCATGGGTTTCTTTCAAATTAAATTACTATAAATTAAATTAAATTACCCAACAATAAAATAAAAAGTAAGTATGATATGTAATTTCCAAATCGACCAATACCTATGTTGAGGATGTAAAAACTCAAATTTTGAAAAAAAAAAATCGCTTAGAAACTAAACTGCATTTGTCCTAATATTTCATAATTTCATCCATTAGTTAACTCTTAGGTAAATCGTTAGGAAGGTCAATGTAGATTTCTTTATGGGTAATAAGAGTTAAATATTATTTTACTCAGGTATAGTAAAATGTGTTTACTGTACATATATATATTGAATTCTTGAAATAATTTAGTAGTTATGATAATAATAGGCGTATACTATACCTATAAACTAAAAAATAAAATATAAAATGAAAATAATATATTTATTATTTATTTAATATTATCTATTGCATTTGTTCTGATGTTAATTTAATAACCTAATAAAAACAGTCTAGATACATATTTTATAACTTTATAACTTTCTCCTAGATTGGAGATTTGAAAATAAAGTGATAATTTCTTCAAAATCTGCTTTACGTAGGTACTTGTAATTTCAGATTAAATTGTCATTATTGCTAACACAAAGCATCTATTGGTTCATAGTTGAAGATGTTGAACTTAAATTATTTTGTAATTATTAATATTATCTTCCGACTAATTGATGAAAACACTATACATTTTTGAGCTATAATAAATGCTTTTAACAGAAGTTTATAATAATATTTTAAATATATAATAATATACGTTTATTTATTTTTTAATACAATTAATAGGTTAGATTTGGTTAGTAGGTACACAATAATAATATTATGTCAATTCTCAATATATTTAAGTTAAATTCCTATTGTATAGACTATAGAGTAAAACTGCTCTGCGAGTCGTCCAGAGAATCAACCGTTTTAATACCTACCGTAATATACCAATATACCTATACCTACCTACCTATAATACTAGGTCCGATACACGATATTAGTGTTAAACTTTTAATTTTTTAAATACCTACAACACAATCAGTGGCGCATCGTAGATGTTTGGTTTTCGAGGGGTTTAAGTGGTTTTAAGTGGAGCACCACTTATATATACCATGATGAATGTGGATTGTTTCGATCGTAATTCGTAGGTAATCATTAGGAATTAGACGTCGGATGAGTTAAAATTGACAAATATTGAAATATGCATTCAAATCCACAAATCGTTTCACCTTTCAAGTTAAAAATACCTATCGTATGAGGTATAAAACATATATCAGTACCTAATAACAAAAAAATATTCATAATATACTATAATCAAAAATTCATAATTTTAACAAATAAAATCACTACCTAATACATATACCAAAAAAAAAAAATAATGATAGGATTTTTAAAGATCAAATTAATAAATAAAATATGTATTATTAATTAATGTTTATTTTTAAAATACTTAATTACAATTTCGATATACATATTATATTATGTTGTGAAGATTACATAGGAGTGTTGACGATGAGTGACATATTCACTCATATCATCGAGGTATTAAAAATACTTAAACATAATTTATGCTTATTATATCCTAATTATTGTACAACGCAAATGATAAAACATTATAATAATATTAAACCTATACTAATGTAATAAGTATTATTACTAATAACATATTAAAGTATAATAATATAACGCAAATGCATGAAAATTCAGTCAAATGTAATAAGGTGAATCAGATAGTAAAATTGCGTGGAGGTAAATTAATATAATAATAAGAATACTAATAGGTAGGTGCGTAACTGATTGTCATAATATTTTGTCGCTGGCTGAAAATAAATAAACATTCAAATGAAAAGACCACGGATACTACCTAGCCGGTCGGTAAATCGAGTAATAAACAAATTTAATTATTTAGTTTAGCCAAGAAAAACACTGTGCACCACATTTAACAATTTTTCTTTTTGGAATTTCGCGTCGATTTATATATTATCTCCAAAATAAACTACAACCGAAAGCGATCACGTTATGCGATGGAGAGAAGATATATCCTTGAAGTCGTAGGTAAGAATAATAACGAAATTATTAAATCTGGCGATACTACAACATTAACAAATTATAGACCTTTTTATAATTATCTAGATATATCTCTCTCTATATATAAATATATACATATATCTTTTTCCATATACAAAATATTTTAAAAATGTTTTAGACAACGTTTGATTGATTTTTTGAATAGGTATACATAATTTTTTTCTACAAACCAATTCAGGAAAATAAATTAACAAAATATGCACTGTTATTAGCTTCGAATTTTATTAATTCTAGTAGGTATTAACAGTGACAATAATAAGGTAATTTAATAATATGCAATTTTTTTTGTATTCAGATTTAAAAAATACTTTTCATTATTGCTCTAGATGTTTTTATTTCATATTATTTTTCAAATAGATTGGAAGTAGTTAAAAATTAAGAAATGTAAACTTGTGAAACTCGGGGAACAGTCGTCTTGTTATTTCTTATTCACACAAAATATTGTCTTATTAATCCTAATATTTCAGGAGATATTATTTGTTTGGTTGACGATACATTATAGTTTCAATTGAACATAAAAGAAATTTATGAATATTGTATTTGTATTACTTAGTGAATCAATGTAGTATGTACCTATTAATAATATAAAAGCTTGATCGCATAAACATTTTCTAGAAATGAATATTAGAAATTGTGTATATATGATTTTTAGTACAAATAAGTAGAAAATTCGATTAAAAAATATCACAGTACATAATTTCAGATGCTTGATTAATTTATATATTTGTAACCGTTTTTAATTTGAAAAAGTTATTAAATTAAAATATTTACTTATCATTTTTGATCAAAACCTGAAATGGACAGATCATATAATAATATAATATAATATTATGTTATGTTAGTAATTAAATTAGAAAACTATTTTATAAATCCAAAATATAATCCAAGTACCTGCCGACGTACAAATGTAAAATAATAATTTACAGTTCATCATTAATTATATAATACTAGGCATAGAACTAAATCAATCATCAGACATACATTTATTCATCAGGGTCCAATTAATATTTTGGTGCTAAATTATGTAAATATTTTTAAATAGATTTAAGAAAATTTAAATCGTTTGAACATTTTTAATTTTTTATAAATTTTTTTTTACTTTATGATTATTCTGTGTATCTAGTTTAGTTAGAATATTCAACAATTAGTTTAATATTTTTTATTTTATTATAATGTTATAAATTTATAAAAGGAATTGATTGAAAAAATGAATGATTTTAAATGTACCATGGTTATATCCACATCGTAATCGAAAACGATAGAACGCCGATCGACTACAATTAAACTTTACAGATAAAAAGTGGTGTTCCCACATAATATATACAATGTGACCGCAACTAAGATATTACCTACAATCGGCGTGACCGCAACTGTTATGTGTGCTTATCTTAAAAATCGTCATCGACCGCGACTCGGATGCAGCCGTATGATGTGCATAGGTGGGTAAGTTGGGCACGGGTTATGGGTTTTGCGTTCAAAACCGGATAAAATTGTTTGCTGTACCTAATTTAAAAATATTATTCATGAATGGGGACTTGAAATTTTAAAATATATTATTATATTAATAACTATAATCCATAAGAAATATACTTCATTTATTACCCATATTGAAATTTTCAAATGCATTTTTTTCTATTTAGGCTAAAACCGTCTTTGCTGAGAAACTTATTTTGATTACAATCGCTTTGTATCATTGAATTTAAATTTAACACAGCAACCCGTCTAGACATATACTGTACAGCAGTTTGGTACTCACTTGCCCATTTTTATTTTAAATGTAATTAAATTGTATACATATATTAAGTTGAAATAGTTAAAACTAGAAGATTTGATAAATTAAATTACTATTTTACTAACCAAGTTTTTAAGCTTTTTTTTATTTTGTATATTTTACAGACGTCACTGAGGTACACGTAGCATTCTTTATTTTTATTTTTATTGTTTATTACTAAAATTCAATCAATATGATCTTTGAAAGATTATTAATAGGTACTTGGTGTATTATACATTGTTTTATGCAAATTATAGGAATTAATTCAACTCACTGGCTACCATAGACCGTATAATGGTACAACATATTTAGGTATAACATAAGATATCGTTAGCCGACACACCGTCTCTGCTCAGAATCCTTTTTTTGTGTACAATGATATTATATCACTGAATTCAAATTCAACATCATCCGTTACAGGTGGCTTCTCTATACACCTAATGTTTATCATTGATGAGCATTACCCATTGGCCCGATTACCTATATAATATGTAGCCATGTAGGTACCTACTGTTTTGATGGCATACCACAAGTACATGAATTTAGGGAAAAAAATCCCAAATATTGCATATTTTATGTTCTACCCAATTAGATATAATAATTGCATAATAAAATGAATTACAATGATAAATAAATTAAATTAAAAAATATAATAGTATGCATAGTGAATAGTGATCTAAATTCTAGACTGTAGTATATTTTATAATACTGTTGTGAGCAATGGTCTTACGGATTTATATTGTATTATATTATATTAAGGACAATGCGGGTTTCACTTATAAATTATTCTAAGCAGCTATTTAAAATAAACAAGTAACTATGAATCAATAGTAGATTCATAGTACTGTCAGCGCACGTACTACGAATCACAATACTTATTTGGCGAACTTAATAAATTAGCATTCGAAATTGGCAAAGCCAAGTGGGTTACATTGTCATGAAAACAACAATTTCTCAAGAGCCGATGTCACGTACATATTATCCTATAAGGGATTCTATAGGGCGGACGGTATTGAAAATAATTTTTGGTATTACCTACGGTCAGTCCTGTAAAGTATTTGAGTAAAAGTATTTGAGTAAAAGTATTCAAATACTTTTTTAAGTATTGAATAACTTTTTAAATACTTTCAGCATGAAGTATTTTAAATGGTATTTTAAATACTTTTTTTTGTATTAAATACTTTTTGGTATTGAATACTTTGGTTTTTTATTTCGAACGTTTTATTTTTATTCGAAATAATTTTAGAAATTTTAGAATGAATTAAGAACACAAAATAGGTAGTATCACCAATGGGTGGTTTCTTCCCTCAAAAAAAATCATACGCAAATACCCTATGCACATTTGCTTATTGTTCTAGTTAAGAACAGATTGTAAATTTCATGTGAAAAAAAAAAATGTAATAAACATTTATTTAATAAATAATAAATAAAAATGATTATAAATGTACTACCTATGTGTCTATATTATAATAATTAGAAACCCACTTTAAAAACCAAAAGTAAGGATAATTCTAAAATACCAGCATTTAGAGAAATAAATTCTTTACAATTTTTAAAATACGTTATTTCATGTTCCACATTTTTAATTGTTTCGGTTGCACTCCTAATGGTTTTAAATACATTGGACGATTTCCTATGGTATTTCGTTACATTCTTTAAAGTATAGTTTTTTACAGTATCTGATTTTGTCTGGCCACCAATTCTAACGACATTGGTAGTAAATTTTATTATACCTTCCATAAATTGATCTAAGGCGTGATTGGTATAGCATACGACTAATATCGGATTTTGTAATCTATTTTTCACATAAAAATGGTACAGGTTTTTAATAATTGTTTCGATTATCATCAATCCAATAAATGTTTTCCCAGTACCAGGTGGACCTTGTATGACCGTCAATTCATTCGTTAATGCTGCTTTGAAGGCTTTATATTGCATTTCGTCTAGTCCAAATTTTTCTTGTGCAGGCCATTCGTTATCGTTTAAAACATTAAATGGTTCCCCGCCATTGAAATTGAACATTTTTACTGGTAAAGATTTTAAGTAATTAGGTTTTTCGACTTTATTACATGTTGAAATAATATATTTTTCCATGGGAAAATTATTACCGTTCAAGTTCTGGAGAACTTGCATGGCACATTTATAAGGTTCAAAATACACTTCGCTCTCGGCCATGGTGAACGATGACGTAAGCATGCCTGGCTGTAAGTCGTCAATCAATTCTACAATTAATTGACCGTTTGCCAAATATTTTTTATCACGACCCAATACAATACCGATGAAAAAATCATTAAATTCATTCATAGTAAATAACAATAACGATCCATACATTAACCGTTTAGAAATGTCCCAGTTGATTTTCAATTTTTTGTTTTTATTGAAATTTATTAAATATCCCAATTTATCTTGTACAAAAACTTTTTCCTCGTTAAATTTAACATTGCGATATATCCGAATATTATTAATTCTTTTCCGTCTTTCGTTACGATTTTTATTACTTTCTTTATAACACTTAATCCCTTCACGAAGTGGTGCAATAAAATCTTCACGTAAAAGACGAAACTGTACGTCTAAATAATGTTCTACACTCTGATAAGCTCCTTTTGTAATGTTAGGACGTAAAAAAGGTCGTTGGTATTCTAAATCAAATGGTGTAGGATAAACATACAGTACTCGAAAATCCTCTGGTGGAGTAGCGTTTTGAAGTTCGTTTTTATTGTCATTTTTCGTTCCGTTGTTCAATTTTAGGTTTGTAAATTGTTCTAATATTTTTGCTATTTTTTCCAATAACATGATATCATTTATTTTAAGATCAAGACAGTTGTTTTTTATGTCTGATAAAGCCATTCTCATACAAATAATTAAGCTGTTTAAACGTTCAGCGGCAGTTTTCAGAAATAAATCTGTAATAGACTGGCAGACTGTTAGACAATTTTCAAAAAACGCTTCCAAGTTCAGCCGTCTATTTATGTTTACTTCGGTTGGAGTAGTGAGAACATACGACTTCAAATGGTCAATAAATACTGAGTTCCAACATATTTCAGCTAATATAGACCGCTTGCTCACCATAAACTCGGTATTGCAAATTTTAAATTTTTGCAGTGATCTTCATAAGTAAGAACAACCAATCTGGATCTTTATTTTGTTTAAATAAATCTACCAATGGGTGGTTTCTTCCCTCAAAAAAAAATCATACGCAAATACCCTATGCACATTTGCTTATTGTTCTAGTTAAGAACAGATTGTAAATTTCATGTGAAAAAAAAAAAATGTAATAAACATTTATTTAATAAATAATAAATAAAAATGATTATAAATGTACTACCTATGTGTCTATATTACAATAATTAGAAACCCACTTTAAAAACCAAAAGTTTTTGAAAAGTATTCCAAAAGTATTTGAAAAGTATTCCAAATACTTTTTCAAAGTATTTGAGTAGTATTTGAAATACTATACAATTAAAGTATTTGAGTAGAATCTTAAATACTTAAAAAAAAATGTATTTGAGTACTTACTCAAGTACTTTTCAAAAGTATTCTTTACAGGACTGCCTACGGTATTGATTTGTATACCGAAAATGAAATGATTCAGTATACAGCTAAATACCGATATGGTACGGTATACCGAAATAATAAATAAAATCTAACTATATTTTTTACTTTAATATTGTTTCACATAATATTCTTTATTATACACTAATCTTCCAAGTCTGGAGAAGAATAAAATATGACTAATATGAGTGCAGTAATCTATAGTGATAAAGCCTGTTTATTATTATAGTCGTGGTTGATACGGTTTACAGGGTAAACCGTTTAGACGGTTTTTACGGTATACCATTTAATAAAATAATTTTAAAATACCGGTATACACGGAATACCGAAAATACCGTCAGCCCTACCATATCCACACCAAGGCGAGTTGACATGGCGCTAATAGAGGGGCCAGGAACACAGGATGTTCAGATGTACCAGAGCGCCTCACGCAGTCACGCCACACTCGGTAAGCACATTTATAAGTAAACTAAATTTCAAAAATAAAATTGTTTGATTGGTAAATCATCGTGTGAAGCGAGGAACTTTTACACGAATAAGGTATTAGGCTATTACGATTGGCTATTCTAAATTTCTTAATATCTCTTAGAGTACCTAATAATTTTAGATTCTGAGTGAAACGATGAATGTATTGATTTTAAAATGATGTGTGTTTTTATATTTATTTTTTTTTTATTTTTTTTTTTGTGTCTTTGTACACGATAAGTAGTCGAAATAATGCATCGATTTTCGACTTCAGTATCTTGTTCGATTGGAAAGTGAATATCGTTGGTGCATTGGGGAGGTCAAAATTTAAAATTCACAGTACTTTTAAAAAGCGCCAAGAAAAACAAAAGAAACAATGAAGGAAAAACGGGAATTTTTACGCAAAATCGATTTTTCAGAAAATTGAATTTTGTTTTTGGTGTAACTTTAAAACAAATGACCGTAGATACATGAAATTTTAACTGGTTGTTTATATTTGCATTTTCTATACACGATAACATTTTCAAAATATTTTGATTTATTTTGAACTGTTTAAGGACATTTTCATTTTTTAGTTTTTTTTCTAGAAATATCAATAAAATTTTATTTGTTGGTTAAAAAACCTTTAAAAGCATTTAAAGTTCAAAAATTGACAAAATATGGAAAAATCACGAAAATTAACAAATTATTTTGAGTTAAGAATTCGTAAAAATTTTTCTTTTTAAATCTAAGATATGAAAATGTAATACAAGATTCCTTATAAGATTATCTACCTTTATCAATAAAAAAATCTCTACCGGACAGTCAAATTAAATTTTTATGAGCGTTTGAAATTCAAATTTTTACAACATTGGATTTTCACTCGATTTCTCATGTAGCGATTTCCTTATTTTGTTGTAATTCAAAAACGAATAACTGTAGATACATGAAAATTTCACTGAATATTTAAATTAGCATTTCCTATACACCATACAATTTTGAAAATATTTTGACTCTTTTTGAACTATTTACGGACATTTACCGCTTTCAATTTTTTTTAGTTTTTTTTTCTATAAATATCAATAAAGTTTTATCTGTTGGGCCAAAAAGTGTAAAAATTTAATACAAGGCTCCTGATATATTGTTACAATAGCAATTGAAAAATTTTAAAAATACATAGGCACAATTTTTTTCTATAAGCATTTAAAGATCGAATTTTGACAAAATTTATCAAAATCTCGAAAATTATCAATCATTGTAATTAATAAATTATAAAATGTTCAGTTTTCATAGCTAAGGATTGCAAATTTAAAACAAAGGTTCTCATAAATAGTTCATACTGTAACCAAAAAATCTAAAAAATATATGAGCACAGTTATTTTTTACAGACATTTTAAGTTCAAATTTGGGACGAAATTACATATTAAAAAACCTAGCATACCTATTTTAGTTATTTTGTTGTGAGTGTATAATACTATTCGTGGGTACTTGAAACTTCTAAAGTACACTATATTATATATCAATGATAGTATCAGGGTTTGTTATTGATGTATAACGTGTTATAAGTACCTAGTGGATATTGTGATATGATTAATTTGGAATTTATTATAGGTCAATTTTTTTTTAATACCATAGATATGTATATAATATGTCTTAAACCTAGACTGACATACCTTCTTCGCTCAGAATCGTTTTTCGTATACAATGATATTTTATCATTGAATTCAAATTTAATACCATCCATTATACAGTGACCCACTTGTAACCTACTGTACAGCAGAGAAACATCCACTTACCCACCTTTTTTCCATTTAGGCTGATGTACCTTAAATATTGCTTCAATTTAATCTAATTGATACACTTCTAACCAGGGGCGGACAAGGATGGAGGATTACCGGGAACTTTCCTTGTAAGTTGCAGTTCAAAATAATTTATTATTATATATTTATAATAAAATTCGTTATAAATATAAATTATAAAAATTTTGTATTTTTGTAATTTTTTATGTAATTTTTTGTGGTACAACACTTGAGTGTTCATTTTTGTTAAATTGATTATTTTAGGTTTTTCAGATTTTAGATTTTGGTTCAGCTGATTGTCCTCCCCATTCGGCATCAATGTATCATCAGAAATTATTATTTATGAGTACCTAGGGCGCGGATTTAAATATAAATTGTATTTTTTCTGAATTTCTTAAAGCATTGCTTTCCTAGCAAAAAAATTTGTCGGTGTATGAAACGACAAATTTTTTATTAATCATTTTTTTGTCCTTTGTAGGACATTTTTATGGTTAGAAGGTAGGTATTTTTCGTAAATTGTATAAGGATAAATAAATTAGTATGAAACCCTCATTTGATAAAACTTTGGTATCATATACACATTTTTACATTTTGTGATGACGAAATGGAATGGGCTGGACAAAATACAGATTTCACTGGCTGAACAGTCGCCTCAGTCCACCTCTGCTTCTGACATCTGTGTGGTAAATTTATAAAATTCGCAATAAATTTGCGTTGGAAAAAACAAAAAAAAAAACTTAAGGAGACTACCCTGCATGCGTTGTCTCTGTCGTACAAACGCATAATGTACCAAATTATATGTTCTGAATAATCTATAATTAAATATATTTAACCTAAGTACCCAGGGCCGGCGTTAGGGGTGGGCAACCAGGGCGCTTGTTGAAAGGGGGCGCCTCAATGAAATAATGTTAAAACTGAAAAAAAATATAAGAATATAGTTATACTTATAATATTCTATCCATTCTATTGATTATTATTTATTATTGTTGCGCCGTCAGCACTTACGTTGACAGCAGTTTACTGACGACTCGTGGGTGTGTGGGAGCAAAATGATGAAGGTCCGAATATAGTGTGCCAAAATATAATATTTATAATAACTAATAAAGATGCAATGCCGAAGACGTCTCTTCAAACAACTGCCACAATAATAATATTAAAACAATGTGATATCAAATAATTATATGGTACATAACGGGCACACACAGGTGCACAATATACAAATAAAATAGACAACAAAATACAATAATTATAACATGTAGTAACGATACCGCAGGTCACCGTTGGTGGACGTCGGGATCTCACGACGATTTTCGCAGTGTCCTCAAAGTGACATGTACCTGGCATAGACAGCTGGGCAGGTGTGAGATCACTGACCTCTCGCAAGATGCGTCACAACGACGCGACGTAGAACTGACGAACGCCCACGGTCACGGCGAGCAATACCGGACGGCGGTGCAAAAGGGACCACACGCGTGCGAAGAACACGACACGGTTTTACGGGCGGCACAAAAGGCAAGCACCCAAAAGGACTCAACCACAAGGTTTTGTGGTCAGCGCACACGAACAAAAAAACGGGCATGAGTCGGAACGGAACGGACGGTCCGACACTCCGACCGTAGGTAAAAGACAACGACGGCCGGGCCACGGACAACCGGTGTTCAGCGAAACCGGTCGCCAAAAGTTCGCGCAAGCGCACTTCGGCGTCGGCACGTCAACGGGATGACAACAAGTGTCAAACGGACACACTGTTCGTAATAAGCGCGAAAAGGCTCACGTTCCAACAATTATTTTGAGTTATTTCGTTTTCTTTTAGTGTGAAACATAAGTAAGTTGAAATTCACTACAAATATCAAATAAGTCTTGATTTGTTCCGGTTTAATTTCAAATCATTCAATAACTGCGGAAAAATTAAAATTAATTATTTTTATGTACCCCTATACTGCCATCCTAGTGGAACAAGCAGTATAATATGTCAAAAAACTGAATTGTTGGGGAAATAAGGTTTTTCTTTGTTTTTCACCATGAAATCATTATTTTTACCTACACACTTTTTTTCATTTTTTATTAGTCGTAGGCATCCTTAATTTTTTGAAAGTTTTTTTTTTGTACTTAGTTCATAAATTTTGGTTTTTTTTAATTTTTAACTGCCTTTTTATCTAGTAATATTGTGTATAAAAAGAAAAAGAAACTTTACAAAATGCAGTACCTCCAGAATAATTATCATAATATATAATGGTTATAGATAGTACCACGGTATCTGATTAATCTCAATAAAATATGTTTTTGTCCAAATCTTTTGGCACATAACGTATCTATTTAATTAGTACCTCGAGTCGCGAACATTCATTTATAAAAGATAAAGACGATAAAGTGTACAAATGTACCATACTGCAATTCAGAAATGGGCAGGACCCGTTTGGACCAATTTTGAAGACCCGTTTGGACTAAAAAATATTACTTTTATACAACTCGTTTGGACCAGCATTTCTCTTCCCATTTTATTTTTAACAGGCTTAGGACTGTCTTTGGCACGGTTAAAAATGTTGTTTCTTATTATTATTATTATTATTATTATTATTAGTATTATTATTATTATTATTATTATGATTATTATTATTATTATTTAATTGTATTATTATTATTATTTAATTGTGTATAATATTAAAAAAATAAATAGGTACATTAGGTACAAATTATTAATTTTTTAAATACGAGTCGACTGAATTACGAAAATATATTTTTTTAATGAACTATTTAAATTCGAGCTGCTTGAAACTTTTGTCCAATAATCTTTAAATACGTCAATTGAGATATCTCACCATTTTTATATTGTGCCCATTATCGTGTATGTAGTATGTTGTGTTTTTTAATGAACTATTTAAATTTGAGCTGCTTGAAACATTTATCTATTATTGTATTATACGTACCTATGATGTATAATATAACTGTGGGTTTTTGGTCAGTTATCAATTATAAATAATTTTGTTCTGTACATAATCTACAAATTACAAATTAGTTTATACAGTTAAACTGAACATCTTATTACTCCGACGATGGCGCGTTTTGCTCTCCGATACTTAAGCTTAACCAATGTAAACTAAAAGCGCGCGCGTACGGCCTAAGCGGGCTTTCTAGTAAATATTTAGAAATTAGAAGTACTTTATTTAAAATGTAATAAAAAAATTGGCCCAAACGGGTTCACAAAATCCTGGTCCAAACGGGTTGCATTTTTATTGGTGACCTAAACGTCCCTGGCCCAAACGTGCCTCGCCCATCCATACAAACCGTCTCCAACTCAGAATCGTTTTTCGTATTATTATTTCATTGAATTTAAATTTAATACAATCCATCAAACAGTGAACCACTTGTAACCACTGTACAGCTGAGCGACATCCACTTACATGTTTTTTTTATTCTATTATATAGGTACACATGGCGCCCATAAGAAATAAAATATTCACATAACCAAATGTTTTTTTTATAATTTCGTTGGCTGAAAATGAAAAACAACGTTCAAACCACCGTTTTCTACCGACGGGCAAATACACAAAATTCATAATTATATACGATACATATACATAATACGATCCATTATACAGTGACCCACTTGTAACCTACTGTACAGCAGAGAAACATCCACTTACCCACCTTTTTTCCATTTAGGCTGATGTACCTTAAATATTGCTTCAATTTAATCTAATTGATACACTTCTAACCAGGGGCGGACAAGGATGGCGGATTACCGGGAACTTTCCTTGTAAGTTGCAGTTCAAAATAATTTATTATTATATATTTATAATAAAATTCGTTATAAATATAAATTATAAAAATTTTGTATTTTTGTAATTTTTTATGTAATTTTTTGTGGTACAACACTTGAGTGTTCATTTTTGTTAAATTGATTATTTTAGGTTTTTCAGATTTTAGATTTTGGTTCAGCTGATTGTCCTCCCCATTCGGCATCAATGTATCATCAGAAATTATTATTTATGAGTACCTAGGGCGCGGATTTAAATATAAATTGTATTTTTTCTGAATTTCTTAAAGCATTGCTTTCCTAGCAAAAAAATTTGTCGGTGTATGAAACGACAAATTTTTTATTAATCATTTTTTTGTCCTTTGTAGGACATTTTTATGGTTAGAAGGTAGGTATTTTTCGTAAATTGTATAAGGATAAATAAATTAGTATGAAACCCTCATTTGATAAAACTTTGGTATCATATACACATTTTTACATTTTGTGATGACGAAATGGAATGGGCTGGACAAAATACAGATTTCACTGGCTGAACAGTCGCCTCAGTCCACCTCTGCTTCTGACATCTGTGTGGTAAATTTATAAAATTCGCAATAAATTTGCGTTGGAAAAAACAAAAAAAAAAACTTAAGGAGACTACCCTGCATGCGTTGTCTCTGTCGTACAAACGCATAATGTACCAAATTATATGTTCTGAATAATCTATAATTAAATATATTTAACCTAAGTACCCAGGGCCGGCGTTAGGGGTGGGCAACCAGGGCGCTTGTTGAAAGGGGGCGCCTCAATGAAATAATGTTAAAACTGAAAAAAAATATAAGAATATAGTTATACTTATAATATTCTATCCATTCTATTGATTATTATTTATTATTGTTGCGCCGTCAGCACTTACGTTGACAGCAGTTTACTGACGACTCGTGGGTGTGTGGGAGCAAAATGATGAAGGTCCGAATATAGTGTGCCAAAATATAATATTTATAATAACTAATAAAGATGCAATGCCGAAGACGTCTCTTCAAACAACTGCCACAATAATAATATTAAAACAATGTGATATCAAATAATTATATGGTACATAACGGGCACACACAGGTGCACAATATACAAATAAAATAGACAACAAAATACAATAATTATAACATGTAGTAACGATACCGCAGGTCACCGTTGGTGGACGTCGGGATCTCACGACGATTTTCGCAGTGTCCTCAAAGTGACATGTACCTGGCATAGACAGCTGGGCAGGTGTGAGATCACTGACCTCTCGCAAGATGCGTCACAACGACGCGACGTAGAACTGACGAACGCCCACGGTCACGGCGAGCAATACCGGACGGCGGTGCAAAAGGGACCACACGCGTGCGAAGAACACGACACGGTTTTACGGGCGGCACAAAAGGCAAGCACCCAAAAGGACTCAACCACAAGGTTTTGTGGTCAGCGCACACGAACAAAAAAACGGGCATGAGTCGGAACGGAACGGACGGTCCGACACTCCGACCGTAGGTAAAAGACAACGACGGCCGGGCCACGGACAACCGGTGTTCAGCGAAACCGGTCGCCAAAAGTTCGCGCAAGCGCACTTCGGCGTCGGCACGTCAACGGGATGACAACAAGTGTCAAACGGACACACTGTTCGTAATAAGCGCGAAAAGGCTCACGTTCCAACAATTATTTTGAGTTATTTCGTTTTCTTTTAGTGTGAAACATAAGTAAGTTGAAATTCACTACAAATATCAAATAAGTCTTGATTTGTTCCGGTTTAATTTCAAATCATTCAATAACTGCGGAAAAATTAAAATTAATTATTTTTATGTACCCCTATACTGCCATCCT
Organism: Macrosiphum euphorbiae; assembly: GCA_949089665.1. Classification (NCBI taxonomy): domain Eukaryota; kingdom Metazoa; phylum Arthropoda; class Insecta; order Hemiptera; family Aphididae; genus Macrosiphum; species Macrosiphum euphorbiae. The sequence continues at coordinate 137,656 of CARXXK010001716.1, forward strand.
AGTGGAACAAGCAGTATAATATGTCAAAAAACTGAATTGTTGGGGAAATAAGGTTTTTCTTTGTTTTTCACCATGAAATCATTATTTTTACCTACACACTTTTTTTCATTTTTTATTAGTCGTAGGCATCCTTAATTTTTTGAAAGTTTTTTTTTTGTACTTAGTTCATAAATTTTGGTTTTTTTTAATTTTTAACTGCCTTTTTATCTAGTAATATTGTGTATAAAAAGAAAAAGAAACTTTACAAAATGCAGTACCTCCAGAATAATTATCATAATATATAATGGTTATAGATAGTACCACGGTATCTGATTAATCTCAATAAAATATGTTTTTGTCCAAATCTTTTGGCACATAACGTATCTATTTAATTAGTACCTCGAGTCGCGAACATTCATTTATAAAAGATAAAGACGATAAAGTGTACAAATGTACCATACTGCAATTCGGAAATGGGCAGGACCCGTTTGGACCAATTTTGAAGACCCGTTTGGACTAAAAAATATTACTTTTATACAACTCGTTTGGACCAGCATTTCTCTTCCCATTTTATTTTTAACAGGCTTAGGACTGTCTTTGGCACGGTTAAAAATGTTGTTTCTTATTATTATTATTATTAGTATTATTATTATTATTATTATTATGATTATTATTATTATTATTATTATTATTATTATTATTTAATTGTGTATAATATTAAAAAAATAAATAGGTACATTAGGTACAAATTATTAATTTTTTAAATACGAGTCGACTGAATTACGAAAATATATTTTTTTAATGAACTATTTAAATTCGAGCTGCTTGAAACTTTTGTCCAATAATCTTTAAATACGTCAATTGAGATATCTCACCATTTTTATATTGTGCCCATTATCGTGTATGTAGTATGTTGTGTTTTTTAATGAACTATTTAAATTTGAGCTGCTTGAAACATTTATCTATTATTGTATTATACGTACCTATGATGTATAATATAACTGTGGGTTTTTGGTCAGTTATCAATTATAAATAATTTTGTTCTGTACATAATCTACAAATTACAAATTAGTTTATACAGTTAAACTGAACATCTTATTACTCCGACGATGGCGCGTTTTGCTCTCCGATACTTAAGCTTAACCAATGTAAACTAAAAGCGCGCGCGTACGGCCTAAGCGGGCTTTCTAGTAAATATTTAGAAATTAGAAGTACTTTATTTAAAATGTAATAAAAAAATTGGCCCAAACGGGTTCACAAAATCCTGGTCCAAACGGGTTGCATTTTTATTGGTGACCTAAACGTCCCTGGCCCAAACGTGCCTCGCCCATCCATACAAACCGTCTCCAACTCAGAATCGTTTTTCGTATTATTATTTCATTGAATTTAAATTTAATACAATCCATCAAACAGTGAACCACTTGTAACCACTGTACAGCTGAGCGACATCCACTTACATGTTTTTTTTATTCTATTATATAGGTACACATGGCGCCCATAAGAAATAAAATATTCACATAACCAAATGTTTTTTTTATAATTTCGTTGGCTGAAAATGAAAAACAACGTTCAAACCACCGTTTTCTACCGACGGGCAAATACACAAAATTCATAATTATTAATTTAGTTTAAATTTGTTTGAAATTCCAATTAGGTTCTTATAATTTTAGCTCAATATATTAAATATAATTATTGTACATTTTGCAATATCACGCCTACGCCACCCTACGGAAGGGACTGAAAAATCTTTTGTGGTTACGAAAGCCATCTCAAAGGTAAGCGAGTATTGTAGTTGTAATAAATTAAAATTATTTCTTTAAATGTAGGTACCTAAGGTATAACTACTTTTTTGTGGCATAAATTCAGTTTAGCTGCCAAGCGATTTTAAAAAATGTTTCGGGAAATCTATGTACCTATTTCAATGAGTTAAGAACAATGGTGCAATCAAAATTTTCAGTCGGACTTATTAGTTTAAAATTTTTAGCTTTTCGAAATCCGTGAGGTTCCGTATTCCCATGGGTTTCTTTCAAATTAAATTACTATAAATTAAATTAAATTACCCAACAATAAAATAAAAAGTAAGTATGATATGTAATTTCCAAATCGACCAATACCTATGTTGAGGATGTAAAAACTCAAATTTTGAAAAAAAAAATCGCTTAGAAACTAAACTGCATTTGTCCTAATATTTCATAATTTCATCCATTAGTTAACTCTTAGGTAAATCGTTAGGAAGGTCAATGTAGATTTCTTTATGGGTAATAAGAGTTAAATATTATTTTACTCAGATATAGTAAAATGTGTTTACTGTACATATATATATTGAATTCTTGAAATAATTTAGTAGTTATGATAATAATAGGCGTATACTATACCTATAAACTAAAAAATAAAATATAAAATGAAAATAATATATTTATTATTTATTTAATATTATCTATTGCATTTGTTCTGATGTTAATTTAATAACCTAATAAAAACAGTCTAGATACATATTTTATAACTTTATAACTTTCTCCTAGATTGGAGATTTGAAAATAAAGTGATAATTTCTTCAAAATCTGCTTTACGTAGGTACTTGTAATTTCAGATTAAATTGTCATTATTGCTAACACAAAGCATCTATTGGTTCATAGTTGAAGATGTTGAACTTAAATTATTTTGTAATTATTAATATTATCTTCCGACTAATTGATGAAAACACTATACATTTTTGAGCTATAATAAATGCTTTTAACAGAAGTTTATAATAATATTTTAAATATATAATAATATACGTTTATTTATTTTTTAATACAATTAATAGGTTAGATTTGGTTAGTAGGTACACAATAATAATATTATGTCAATTCTCAATATATTTAAGTTAAATTCCTATTGTATAGACTATAGAGTAAAACTGCTCTGCGAGTCGTCCAGAGAATCAACCGTTTTAATACCTACCGTAATATACCAATATACCTATACCTACCTACCTATAATACTAGGTCCGATACACGATATTAGTGTTAAACTTTTAATTTTTTAAATACCTACAACACAATCAGTGGCGCATCGTAGATGTTTGGTTTTCGAGGGGTTTAAGTGGTTTTAAGTGGAGCACCACTTATATATACCATGATGAATGTGGATTGTTTCGATCGTAATTCGTAGGTAATCATTAGGAATTAGACGTCGGATGAGTTAAAATTGACAAATATTGAAATATGCATTCAAATCCACAAATCGTTTCACCTTTCAAGTTAAAAATACCTATCGTATGAGGTATAAAACATATATCAGTACCTAATAACAAAAAAATATTCATAATATACTATAATCAAAAATTCATAATTTTAACAAATAAAATCACTACCTAATACATATACCAAAAAAAAAAAATAATGATAGGATTTTTAAAGATCAAATTAATAAATAAAATATGTATTATTAATTAATGTTTATTTTTTAAATACTTAATTACAATTTCGATATACATATTATATTATGTTGTGAAGATTACATAGGAGTGTTGACGATGAGTGACATATTCACTCATATCATCGAGGTATTAAAAATACTTAAACATAATTTATGCTTATTATATCCTAATTATTGTACAACGCAAATGATAAAACATTATAATAATATTAAACCTATACTAATGTAATAAGTATTATTACTAATAACATATTAAAGTATAATAATATAACGCAAATGCATGAAAATTCAGTCAAATGTAATAAGGTGAATCAGATAGTAAAATTGCGTGGAGGTAAATTAATATAATAATAAGAATACTAATAGGTAGGTGCGTAACTGATTGTCATAATATTTTGTCGCTGGCTGAAAATAAATAAACATTCAAATGAAAAGACCACGGATACTACCTAGCCGGTCGGTAAATCGAGTAATAAACAAATTTAATTATTTAGTTTAGCCAAGAAAAACACTGTGCACCACATTTAACAATTTTTCTTTTTGGAATTTCGCGTCGATTTATATATTATCTCCAAAATAAACTACAACCGAAAGCGATCACGTTATGCGATGGAGAGAAGATATATCCTTGAAGTCGTAGGTAAGAATAATAACGAAATTATTAAATCTGGCGATACTACAACATTAACAAATTATAGACCTTTTTATAATTATCTAGATATATCTCTCTCTATATATAAATATATACATATATCTTTTTCCATATACAAAATATTTTAAAAATGTTTTAGACAACGTTTGATTGATTTTTTGAATAGGTATACATAATTTTTTTCTACAAACCAATTCAGGAAAATAAATTAACAAAATATGCACTGTTATTAGCTTCGAATTTTATTAATTCTAGTAGGTATTAACAGTGACAATAATAAGGTAATTTAATAATATGCAATTTTTTTTGTATTCAGATTTAAAAAATACTTTTCATTATTGCTCTAGATGTTTTTATTTCATATTATTTTTCAAATAGATTGGAAGTAGTTAAAAATTAAGAAATGTAAACTTGTGAAACTCGGGGAACAGTCGTCTTGTTATTTCTTATTCACACAAAATATTGTCTTATTAATCCTAATATTTCAGGAGATATTATTTGTTTGGTTGACGATACATTATAGTTTCAATTGAACATAAAAGAAATTTATGAATATTGTATTTGTATTACTTAGTGAATCAATGTAGTATGTACCTATTAATAATATAAAAGCTTGATCGCATAAACATTTTCTAGAAATGAATATTAGAAATTGTGTATATATGATTTTTAGTACAAATAAGTAGAAAATTCGATTAAAAAATATCACAGTACATAATTTCAGATGCTTGATTAATTTATATATTTGTAACCGTTTTTAATTTGAAAAAGTTATTAAATTAAAATATTTACTTATCATTTTTGATCAAAACCTGAAATGGACAGATCATATAATAATATAATATAATATTATGTTATGTTAGTAATTAAATTAGAAAACTATTTTATAAATCCAAAATATAATCCAAGTACCTGCCGACGTACAAATGTAAAATAATAATTTACAGTTCATCATTAATTATATAATACTAGGCATAGAACTAAATCAATCATCAGACATACATTTATTCATCAGGGTCCAATTAATATTTTGGTGCTAAATTATGTAAATATTTTTAAATAGATTTAAGAAAATTTAAATCGTTTGAACATTTTTAATTTTTTATAAATTTTTTTTTACTTTATGATTATTCTGTGTATCTAGTTTAGTTAGAATATTCAACAATTAGTTTAATATTTTTTATTTTATTATAATGTTATAAATTTATAAAAGGAATTGATTGAAAAAATGAATGATTTTAAATGTACCATGGTTATATCCACATCGTAATCGAAAACGATAGAACGCCGATCGACTACAATTAAACTTTACAGATAAAAAGTGGTGTTCCCACATAATATATACAATGTGACCGCAACTAAGATATTACCTACAATCGGCGTGACCGCAACTGTTATGTGTGCTTATCTTAAAAATCGTCATCGACCGCGACTCGGATGCAGCCGTATGATGTGCATAGGTGGGTAAGTTGGGCACGGGTTATGGGTTTTGCGTTCAAAACCGGATAAAATTGTTTGCTGGTTTCGAGGCCGAAACCGGGAACAATTGTTAGCGGCCTAGGGTATGGGGTGCTCCGTGGCCTGAGCATGCCATCGGACGCGTCCCCAGGTTGCGGACAGGGTAGCCGCGAAATAAGCCATACCTTCGGGATGGACGAATAAGCGGTCGCGGACAAGCTCAACGCCGGGGAAACGATCGACCCCCGGCGTCCAGGAAGATCAGGCAACACGAACGGAAAAAAGACAGACGACGCGAGGCTGGCGTCGTCAGTGGCAGGCAAGCTAAAACACAATAAACATGATGGAAACACAGCAAAAAGAAATTGATGTTACTGCTACAGAGGCCTCGGAAACCTCAGAGCCGGCGGGTGGGAGTGGTTCGTCCCACAAGTCGTTATCGGTAACCACGGGAAATGCGCAAACGCCACGGAAAAATGCACCAGATGGAGATAACGATACGCACGAGGGAGGAGCTCAAGACCCCAAGAACAACACACCAACGGCGAGTAGCCAAAACCCAGAAGGTTAGTTTATATTGTTTATAAGCAAAACCACATAAAAAAATACACATAGGCAGTAAACGTATAAATATAAAACGTCATTGCTCTAGACAGATCTTTTGAAATTGTTTATTATGTTATATGGCAGTACTCAATGCTCGTCAATATAATATTTGGATTTATTAAATTATGATTTTAATTTACGGAATAATAATATACTCAATTTCACATTAAAAACAATGTTGATAATTATTTAAATTAAGTATTATTTATTTATTTATTTTATTTCATTTATTTTCATAAATTTCCATATTGAAAGTTATGTTTGTTTCCAATGGTGTGTTTTTAATATAGAAGGAATTGACAAACATGAAATCGTGACACTTCCTTCTTAGACGCCAAGCCAAGCTTATATACGCTATCTTATCATATAAAGCTGAGCTTGCTCTTTGAAACCCTCAAATCTTTTTCATTCTCTATTCAGTTGTTGTTTTTTTTTGTATTAGTTTAATATAAATTAGATTTGTTTTTGTTATTTAATTGGTATTAATTAGTTTTTTTCTGTTTTATCTGTTCTATGTGAATACCTACCTACTTAAAGTTTTCAATATACAGTATGAACGAGAAAACTTTAGGAAACGGTACGTGCGGGTGCAGAAAACTCTAGCCGAGTTGTGCATCGAAGAATACGTAAGTATAATTTGATATTATATAGAAAAACGCTGCTGCAAGCCCCCTCCCCCCACGTGTGTTACACGTTTGTCGACGAATCAACTATGAATAATTACTAACTTTAATGTTTATTTAATTGCAGGACGACAATCTCACCGTCGGTTTTTCTTTGTTGTTGATCGTCACCGTCGTTTTTACGTTTGCCATGGCATGCTTGGCGCTGCTACTCTGCCTGTTGTGCGCAGGACTCGCGATGACTGCGTTCATCGCTAACATCGTGAGGAGTCCTGCAGTGCAACAGGCATTGAGAAACCGTTATCCGGGAGCCGCTGGAGAGAAGGTGTCGCGTTGCGTGTCCGTCGCGTCGGACTGCGCGATACTGGCGACTGCGACATTAGCGTTCGGGATTTGGTTTGTGGCCCAGTCCGTCGGCACCGTCATGTTCCTGGCGGTCGAGTTTCTCGGGCCCTCCAGCCGTCAGGAACAGCTGCAGACGCCGCCGTTGCCTGCCGCCGGAAGTCCGATGGACGACACTCCGCTGCCTTTAACAAGCGTCGAGGAGCCGTCAGCCGCACGGACCGACACCGCGTAAGTGCATTTACCTATAGGTATAATCAGAATTTAAATAATGTTTTTTTTATATTACCGATAGACCAATTACATTTAAATATTGGAGAAAAAGATATACCTTATTTTCGAAATTTGACCAGGGTATTCTGATGGACGAGGGTATGTAAAAAAAAAACATTTATATATATGTATCATATCATGTTAAAAATAAAAATTATATATATTATAATCGTATGTTTGGTTTTATATAGAGCTTTTATTCGGTCTGTCCCGAGATTCTCACCAAATATATGGCAGAAAAGTGTGGCCGAGTGAAAGTGGCCGTGGATCCGTTTTGCGGCGCCGGCGGAAACATAATTCAGCTTGCCCGACTGTTCGACAAAGGTAATGTAATATTTTTTGCATTAAAAATAAATAAAACCGTTTTCATGGAAATAAAAGTGAACATATTATTATTTATACTTAATTTTAATTACCGAAATGTAATAATTATTGTTTATAATGTACCTACCTATATATAATAAAATATTATAACAACTATAGCTGTCCCGCCCGACGTTGTCCAGGCCAAAGTTTTGTATTTTTAATAAATATATTTGTACAAAATGTATATACCATATTTCTTCTAATTATAATATTAATAAAATATGTAACAAATTGTGCAACTATTTAGATTGACAAAAATCATTTATTTTTTCGTATGCTAAAAAAAAATCATGTGTGAGCTACCCTTTACCTATCTACAGCCTATATGAGTTGAAAAATCAAGCTCTATACACCCTCCAATTTTCAAGTAATAATCTATTGAAATAACTTTTATTGACTTATTTAAAACCTTCCAAGTAACTGAACCGATTTATTAGTGAAAACCGTATAAAAATAAGTAAGTTCTTTTCGAGATATGCTCGTACGTAAAAAAATAAGGTACAATGTTTCTCTACAATGTATGCATGTTATATACATATAAACCTTCCTCTTGAATCACTCTATCAGTTAATAAAAAACCGCATCCAAATCCGTTTCGTAGTTTTAAAGATCTAAGAATTCAGGGAAAAAGAGGGACTTTGTTTTATAATATTATGTTAAGATAATATATTAAGTACATGTTATCTGCAATTTCTAATAATTGTAATATTTTCTGTTTGTAATAGTCATTGCTGGAGATATTGACGCCAACAAAATTATGATGGCCAAGCAAAATGCCCGGATTTATGGAGTACTCGAAAAAATCGAGTTCGTTGTTGGAGACTTTTTCAAACTGGCAAATCAGATTAAGGGTGACGTTATAGTCACATCGCCACCATGGGGCGGTCCAGAATATAATAAAATGGATGTTATCGGGCCGTTAGATTTGTGTGTGGATAAGATTCTGGAAGTGGGGAAAACGATTGCCCCAAAAATACTGTTACATCTGCCAAAAAACCTAGATAAAAATGAGGTTTGTACATCATTCAGCTTAAATATAAATTGTTATTTATTTATGTGCAACAATAATTTATATTTTAAATGCCTATAGTGTTGGAAAATGTGCAACGGAGTTGGTGCCGGCTTACGGAAGATCGAAAATGTGTTTATGGACCGGTACCTCAACTCGACGTTACTGTATGTCCGATCCAATAATGTAAGTTATAAGTCTAAAAGCATAGTAAAATAATAATTAATAGACTATATTAATACAGTACCTACCTACTTAATTAATTTAATATACCTGACCGTACCTGGGCATAACAATATTATAATAATGTATTATTTATGTTCGAAATCATTAGAACAATGCCGTGACAGACGTCGCTCCCAAACCGGTCGACATCCATCTAAATAACTGTAAGTTGAAAACGTTTATATTTAAAAATTGTTATATTATAATATTTATCTAATCAATTAATTTTCTTTAGCATTCCGGAAGAATGAACGGTACAGTTTGGAAACTTACCGAAGGTATTTGATGGATGTCGATGCGTTGGTGAGCAGTCGTCGCACATCTTTGTGATGTAAATACAGCAAGTTATTATTGGACAGGGCATAATATAACCTTGAGGAGTTACCTGTTCAAGAACACATTTTCAGATCAGTAGGCCAATAATTCCGTTGCCATTTTTTAATCATTCCTCGTTTTTTATTAAGGTTAAGATGTAACAGGATTTTAGGGGCTATTGCCTTTCCACTAGCTTCCAGGATTTTATCATTCACACAGCCGACAACCCGATGACATACATTATTTTATATTTTGGTCCACCTCATGATGGCCGCGAAGTAACGGTAACGTCACCGTTTATCAGATTGTCCAGTTTGAAAGAGTCGCCAACCATTTCGTCCATAAATCGTGACATAGCGCTGGGCCAGCATAATTTTGTCCGGATCAATATCTACAAACATGACATCCCAACTATTAGGTTCTTCTAATATAGGTACTTAATAATGTATATTATAATATAATATTAAACCCATTTATACCCAATTATTACATTGCAGTTATTACGATTAAGTAGAAATAATATTTTCAAATAATATTACAGTCGAACAGTCAGCTGTATGAAGTTTCCACTGCGCCACAAAACGGGTCGAGGCCGGTCGCTGAACACGGGAAGTCCTCAAGTCCGTGTCTTCCCAAGTCCACCCAGCATCGTATTTTACGGACCTTATACGAGTTCGGCCACACTAGCTTGTCTGAAATGCGATTTTATTGGCTGTTGGACCGGTGAATATGCGGTTAACACTTATCAGTTTATCACCATTTATTAACACTTGATTAATGATTACTTGAACACATCTCGTGGCTCTAATACACTTTTCTCGTATTCGTATAACATTTATTAGTTATTATACATAATATTACATAATATTACATATTTACATGTATCACATTATATTATATTATATTGTTCTATGATATTATATATTTATAAAAATGTAAACAAAGATATATAATCCTATATTATACACGCATATTATTCATGAAAATCTAGTTTGTATAAAATAATTATTATAACAATATCACATAAAATATTATAATATTTAATATTATAATATTAAACATAATAATGTTGTACCAATAAAAAAATATGTATGAAAACAAAAGGTTTATTTAAAACATCTATTCTATTACACCCTGTATATATTTATTATTAGGGCTCGGGTTTAAATCTATTTACATAACCAAAGTATGTATTTATATACAACAAAAATATGTGCTAAAGAATTAAAAATATGTAGGTATTATCAAAAAAAAAAAAAAAATCAATTGCTATCGATTTTTTACTAGCAGTAGGTACAATACAAAACGTGGCCTTCACTTTGTAAATGTTCATTTGGATATTCAGAAACATATTTTATTGCTTTGCAAGTCTTTGCAAGACTTTGCAAGTCAACATCATATTAATGTTATGATGTAGGTATTGAAATGTTTGTTTAATTATTAAGATTTGTTTAATTGTTGGTACTGTCACAAATTCACAATGTTATAAATATATTTTTGAAATAGAGCCATAATTATGTAGTTTATTATTATTATTATTATTATTATTATTAATTATTATTATAGTAGGTAGGTACTTAATTGTTTAGTAACTAATAGGTAACTATCTAATAAAGGATAACATTTAAAATAAATACCTACCTATTTTTAAAGCTGGGTAAGTTAGTCACTTTTTTCAACTAGTTAAAGTTGAGTTACCATAATATAAAAAGTAACTAAGTTAGAATACAAGTTAGTTTATGAAATTTACCAAATTTCTAACTTAGTTAGAAGTTAGTTTGGAAAAATAGTAATCGTAGTTATTTTTTTTTTTAATTTAAAATATAAATTTAAAAAACAGTTTTTTTTCAAATGTAATGTATTACAAAATTAATTCTTAAGTAGGTAGGTAGTTAACTAACTTGATTATTGTTGATGAATGAAAAATTACATTGAACAACTGTCACCCGATAATTTGATCAAATGTTTCAATTTGGTATGTAATAACCTTAATTTCTTGAAATATCAGTCATTAGAATATAGAAAGAAGAAATAATAAAATTCAATAAATGAAAAAAAAACTACAAAAATAAATAGTTACTTATTATTTTTAACGAATTAGATTAAATTATTTTACACATTAAACTCAGCTAGTTAAGTTACAAAGTAAATATGAATTAAAAGGAACTATTTAATGCCCAGTCTTGCCTATTGAGCAAGTAGTAATAATGTACTATATAGTACCAGTATTATTCACTGTAGTTGACAATTTATAAATAAGATTACCTATATACAATTCAGATCAGTTATAATCATTTTTTTTGAATAACTGTATATTCAGATTCAAAATATTTGATAATTATTCCTTAATCAAGAAAATTTAAATGAGACGAGAATGGAAAAAATATACTATGTAAAATATGGATCCAATGATTCCCAAAATCCAAAATATTTCACCAGAACTTAAAACCCCTTGCTGGAAAAATAGCACTATATAAAAGCAGTTTCTCTCTCATCCATATTCTGGACCGTGACCCTTATTTTGTTGAAATAGGAATGACCTATCCATTCTTATATAATCTATAGTCCTATGAATATTGAGACTGACAAACCGTCTCCGCTCAGAATCGTTTTTCGTATGCAATGATATTATATCATTGAATTCAAATTTCATACAATCTATTATTGTACAGTCACCCATTTATAACCTACTATACAACAGAACGACATCCACTTAAACGCTTTTTATTTTAATATTGTTATATACACACGGCGTTCATAAGAAATAAAATATTAACATAACCAAATATGAATTTTATAAATTCTTTTTTTGGTGGTTGAAAATGAAACAAAACGTTCATACATGTAACTATGGAGATACCGCCGACTGTTTGGTTTTGACGGAAAAATACACAAAATGTATAACATTATTAATAAAGTTTAAATTTGTTTGAAATTCCAAATAGATTCTTGTAATTTTACGTCGATATAATATCTAAATATATACAATTATTGTACATTTTGCAATATCACGACTACGGAATGGACTGCAAGCCTAAACGCAAAATCGACTATGGGGAACGGTGATCAGAAAAATCGTGAAAGCTGTCAATCTCAAAGGTAAGTGAATATTGTACACGTCATTTTGTGCCGATTTACCTCCCTACTGCCTTAAAAATAAGTTATTTATTAAAATGTACCTAAGGTATATAACTACTTTTTTGTGGCATAAATGCATTTTAGCTGCCAAGCGATTTTTAAAATTTTTTTCGGGAAATCTATGTTGTACCTATTTCGATGACACCATTATTTTTCTTAATTCATTGAAATAGGTACATATTATTAATTACAATTCGGTCTGACTTAGTTTAAAATGTATAGCTTTTTGAAATCCGTGAGTTTCCGTAATTCCATGGGTTTTTTTCAAATTAAATTACTTTATTACCCAACAATAAAATAAAAAGTGAGTTAGATAATATTTAATTTCCGATTCAACTGGATGTAAAAACTCAAATTTTGAAAAAAAATCACTTAGAAACTAAACTGCATTTGTTCCAATATTTCATATTTTCATCCATTAGTAATTTGTTTCACGTACTTACCTTCTAGTTATTTCTGATTAAATTGTCATTATTGCTATTGAAAAATATCTTTCTATTAGCATTAGATTTATGCACATTCAAAATTTTCCCTCTAGTAGAATTGAGTATCCCTGATATAGGTGATTTAGGATTTAGGGCATAGAACTATAGAAGTCGGATGAGCTAGAATTGACAAATTTATGAATATGCAATCAAATCCATAAATCATTTCACCTTTTAACTTTTAACTTTTAAGTTACAATATCTATCGTAGGAGGTATAAAACATAGGTACCTACCCACCTAATAACAAAACATTATTAATAGGTACTATCAAAAATTTATAATTTCAACAAATAAAATCACAACCTAATACATTTAGCAAACAAATAATAGTGATGGGATTTTTAAACCTCAAATTAATAAATAAAATATGTAGGTACTATTAGTTAATGTTTATTTTTTAAATACTTAATTACAATTTCGATATACATATTATATTATGATGCGAAGATTACAGAGGAGTGTTGTCAATGGGTGACATATTTACTCAAATCACCGAGGTACAAAAAAACTGAAACATAATTTATATGCTTATTAGTTATTATACCCTAAACTATTGTACAACGCAAATGATAAAACATTATAATTTTATACCTTTATACTAACGTAATAACATATAGGTAGTATAATTTAACGCAAATGCATAAAAATTCAGTCAAAGTGAATCACAGATATAATTGAGTGAAGTTAAAATATTGCGATAATAATTGTTATAATCGTGAATCTGAGTAAAAATAATATAATTATAAAAATACTAAAAGGTACGTAACTGATTAGTGATTGTTGCTGGCTGAAAATAAATAAACATTCAAACGAGATAACCACGGATACTAGCAGGTCGGTATATCGACGCTGAATAATAAACAAATTTAATTATTAATTTAGCTAAAAAAACAGTGTGCACTATATTTAACAATTTTTCTTTTTGAAATTTCGCATCGATTTATATAGTATCTCCAAAATAATCTACAACCGAAAGCGATCACGTTAAGATGGATGTGATGATCATATATCAGAAAACCGTCGAATATTGAGGAAGTAGTAGGTAAGACTAATAACGAAATTCTTAAATCCGGCGATAATGATTATTGTACAAATTATAGACCTATATGGCTATATTATCCTTCTATCTCTTTCCATAATCCAAATTATTCCAAAATATTTGAAAAACGATTAGAACAACGTTTGATTGATTTTTTGAATATACATACATTTTTACTACAAACCAATTTGGATTTTGGAAAAATAAAGCAACAACATTTGCATTGTTGTTAGCTTTGAATTGTATTCATTCTAGTAGATACTGACAATGACAATAATAAGGTAGGTAATTGGTTAGTATTCAGGTTAAAAAAATGCTTAACATAAAAAATATTAAAATATTAATGTGATATTATTGGTATTGCTCAAGATGTATTTATTTCATATTAATTTTCAAATAGATTGCAATCATTGTATTTTACATTGTATCAAAGTTGGACCAAGTTTGTGGTATTCCACCTATGGTGGATTAATATAATCAGTTAATACAAAATCCTAACCACACTATATAATATCAGATGAATAAGAAAAAAAAAAATTAACTATTTTTAAATTAGGCTGTCTTCTTCCCAGAGTTCTAATCTACACACAAACATTAATTTATTCATATATATATTGACAAAAAACAATAATACAAATCAACATTTACCCGATTAACCAATAGCAACAAATATAATTTATAATAAACTGTAGCGCCACCTTTGTACTCCAGATTTCCTACTTTTCCGGTGGATTTTCCTAAAATTGTCTTTCTTATTAACCTCGTTATTAACCTTCTCCCGGCAATTTCGAATATCTTAACAAAAATTTGAGCCAAATCGGACCAGCCGTTCTCGATTGATGAGGTAACTATCATTTTTCACGCTAAATTTTTATTTATATAGATTATGATGTGCAGATTGCTTACGAGTGTTGTGAATGGGTGAAATAGTCACTCAAATCACCGAGGTACACACAAACTTAACCATTATTTATAATAATAAGCTTATTATACATTTATACCCTAAATAATTATTGTACAACGCATATAATAAAACATTATAATATATCTATGTAATAATATAGTATAATATAAAGTAAATGTATAAATATTCAGTCAAATGTAATTTGGTGAAGTTAAAATATTGAGATGCTTGTTAAGAGCTTGAATCTGCGTAAAAAAAAATAGAATTATAAACCTAACTGATGGTAGCTGGCTGAAAAGAAATAAACATTTAAACCACGTATACTACTTGACAGGTCGGTCGTATCTATATCGACGTTGAATAATAAACAAATATTATAATTATTTAGTTTACCTAAAAAAACAATATGTACCTATTTTATTATATTTTATATCTGTATATCCATTGATTGTGTGACACTAATAAATTATAGGTAAAAACCAATTTTTCTTTTTGGAATTTATAAACGAAGGTTATGTTGATTTATGATGCACCCGAGTCTGCGTGTTTTTATTAATTTGTTGCCGATGATAATTCTATTGTTGAAATTGTGTGAGTATGTATTATTATAATTTCTTAACTGGTTGATGTTAGGTACTTGATTAAACGATGATAGATTTTAAGATGAGAGTTTGACAATGTTAGATTTATCGAAATAACGTAAGCACAATTTTGATATGAGTAAAAGTTATTTTAATAATTCACAACAAGATATACAATTTGAATGAGTACGTTAAATTAATAATCGCAGTATAATTTTGGTAGCGAAATAAGACGGTGTGTGTAATAGTGTGCTACTGAGCTCCGACTCAACTGAAGGGAGCACCGAGCAGACCGTTCTAAATATCGAAATGGGGGTTCTACTTATATTATACTAAAATAACCTAACCTAACCTTGATGTTCCATACTAAATTTTTATTGTTTATTTAGCATAAGTGCATGGGTAAAATCAAATATATATAATATGGTTATTATTTATTAGTTGTTTTTGGATATATTTTATATTAATATCAGGGTAGGTATATGGCTACAGATATTTTTTATGTTTTGATAGTGTTTATTAGATATTGTATTGTCATTTGATTTCACAGCGAGTATGAATGTTGTTGTTGTGTATAATTTTGGGTATCTAATATAATTTTTACCTACATGGGTACAGATATTTATTGTGGTATTTTGGTAATGACATATTTAATAGTGTTCGAACACGGTTGATGATGGTATTGAATCATGAAGCTGTGTTGGTAAAATGATGTAGATATCATTACAGTAATCGACTATCAGTCGTCTTAGGCTCCTTTTTTATTTCTTATTTACATAAAATATCGTCTGATTAATCTTAAAATGTCAGGCAATATTATTTGTTTTACTGACGAATGACGATACATTATAGTTTCTGCAATTGAACATAAAATATATTGATGAATATTGAATTATACCTAGCGATTTAAAGCACTTACATGTATAATAATATTATTATATTTACGATAATTTAATAATGTAATTCATAATATGAATATTTAAATCGACAGAAACTCAAAACCTTCAAGAAACTAAATATTTAACTCAACTTTAACTTTTATACTCATTAATGCACAGCATAAGTATAATTAATGACTATACTTCATTATAACAAGGAAATATATAGATTTTAATTGAATACCTATCACAATGAATAATTAATAGATTATCGTAACAATTTCAGCTGCCACCGATGTTTTAAACTTCCTTTCAAACTTTTGTTCTCGAATACTTAGAAATCCAAGATGAAGCAAAAGAAAAGTGTTTTTGTGTAAATATTTGCAAATAAATAACATTATCTCCCCCGTCGGGACCCACCTTGATGTGGTGGGGGAGCTTGCGGGCCTTTAGTTAGGTCTTACCAAGCGGTCCCAACCCGGCTGTGACCTTAACCGGTTGAAGTCGGAGCTTCAAGAGCCGCCCTTGCCTTAAGCAGCTGGGGTTGGCAGGTTGGAGGTAGCCTGCTAGCGCTAGCCAAGCCCTAGTGGAAGGAAAACCACGATAAAAAATTCTGAGCTGGCCCTTTCTCTGAATAAGTGATAGGAGAGAGGGCTGGTAAGGTCGGAGGCAGCCTGCTCCCGCTGAGCGAATGCCCTAGTGGAAGAAAAACCATGATAAAAAAAAACCCTTAATCCCCAACTCGTAAAGGGGGAGTACTTGGCACGGAGGTCAGTGAAACGTGTCTACGAGGACCCTGTGGAGGACCAGGCAACCTTCCACAGTAGCCAATTTTGGCAGCCTTCACTGCGGTACGCTGCACTGCCGCAGTGCGACTTTTATATCATGCATACTCGTGGGAATCATATGGAGAACCTCAAAAAACCAAACCGACTTGATACAATGGACAAAACAAACGCATCGGAAAACAGCAACAATGGAGAATATGGAAAACTTAAAAACAAATATGGCATTAGGAACACCCTTCAGAAAGTGGGGTCGTCTACTTATACTAAAAAGGTAAATTTTTCTCGTAGTTACGATTTACAATATTTCCAGTACAATTTTTCTTCTAAATACGTAGATGTTTATTTTGTACGCAAACTCAAATTTTATTTTTAAATTATGATATTCTATACACTTTATACACATAATATTATATATTATACATCATGGAGTATAAGAAAAATTATGACTGAAAGTCAAAGACACTATATTAATGAAAATCCATCTGGACTTATTTAAGGCCCTTGCATATACCGGCAAGAACGTAGCTGTAGCTACCAACAAGACTTTACCTGACTACAAGCGAAAACGATTATCTTATGAATATGATGACCATCATAATAGAAAATGGTCGCGAACCTCAACATCCGCACTCGATATCCATCATGTCATTGGTAAGTAATATACACGTCAACCACCCAAAGACATAATAACGAAATATACCGATACCTAAACTATACGGTCGACATCAGTGCTTCACTATTTTAGAGCCTAACCAGAGCGATGCTTGTATTGATTTTTTCATGGTGTACGCAGTGTTGAGAATAGATACAAAAAAACATTTAATTTAGATAGGATACAGATAATTATATATCTATTTATTAAGAATTCTGGATATATACCAGTTATCTAGGTAATACAGTAGCTAAAACTAATTTTTATTATATTTAAATAATAAATATACAACAATGCAGGATGTACCTATGAGTTTTTTTCTCAATATTTGTGTCTGTATACACGATAGGTAGTCAAAAATAATGTTTCGACTTTCAACTTCAGAACATATAGGTACTTGTTTCTTGTGAAAATGTAGAATATTGTTGGTGCGTTTGGGAGATCAAAACTAAAAAATTCAAAGTAATTTTCTAAAGCAAGAAAAACGAGAATATTAACGCAAAATCGATTTTGGTTTTTATTGCAACTCTAAAAAAATGAGCATAACATAAACATTAAATTTGATACATTATATCACTTTACATGTTATTATTGTTATTATTCACAATTTATTTTGTAGTTAAATATGTATAAAATGTTCAATTTTTATTGCCAAAGATTGCAAATTTAAAACAAGTACCTATTCTCATAAATAGTTCATACTACTACCAACAAATCTAAATATTATATAAACACAGTATTTTTGTTATAGACATTTTAAATTCAAATTTTAATGATATTAGATATTTAAACGAAGCATAACGATTTTATGGCTATAACTTATTTTGTTCTTATTAAAAATATTATTCACGAGTACTTGAAACTTAAATTAATTTTACCTACTATAATTATTATTATTATTATTATTATTCCCACAATTATGTCTAATAGTTAAATAGATTACATAAATCACAATAAAATCATAAAATGTGCTTAGTAATTGGTATGTAAATATACATAGACTGACAGACAGTCTTTGCACAGATTCGTTTTGCGTAAGTATATATACACTGATTTTATATCCCATTGAATTCAAATTTAACTCATCCGTTACAGCGACCTGTACAGCAGAGTGAGTTTCTCGGTTTTTTTTTTAATAACATGACACTATTAGAACTATTAAAACTATTAGAACCAGGATTAGTTGTTTTTTTTTTGGATTGAGGAGTTGGGCCTACCGCGTATCTAGCACGTACACTTTTTGGAGTTACTATCGTAGAAATAAATAGTTATGTAGATATATATGTTACGGGCTAAGTAGGAAAATGGCCATTGTAAACATTGACCATTAGTCCTACACAATGACAGAGTTTCAAGCCTGATTCCGTGTGGATAATTATATACATACACGATAGATGGGGTCGGATCACTGTTTCTTATTGTCAGTACATTTTGTTAATTCTACTAAAATCAAAACTGCCCTTCTTTCAATCCGTGATAACTTCATTGTCAATATCATATCTAGACATCATGCCGAACGATAATGCACCAAATAGTAATGACAAGTCAACTATTGTTAAATCTAAAGTGGATTTAGTAACTAGTGTAATACGTCACCATCGTCTGAGCGTACCTTTTACTCACGTACCACCTGAGGATAGCGACAAAAAGATTAAAAAAGTAACACAGAATAATTATAATTTCATTTAGGATTTATTAATAGATTATAATTTTTACAGGGAAAGTATGTAAAACTACCCATTTCTGGATCGAAGGACGTCAAGGGAGACGGTAATGTTCCACTTTCACTCCCTAGAGCTGCGGGAACAAAAAGAAAAAGAGTATTGACTGAGACTAGCGACAGAAAACTTAAAAAAGTAATTAAGATGAATTATTATTTTTTTCAGTATGACATTGTATATATTAATATATTGTAATTTTTATAGGAAAAGTATGAAAAACTATCCAATGTGGGTTCAACGAATAAACGTGATGTCGCGGAAGACGGTAATGTCCCTCCTTACTTCTCGCCAACCCCTCCCCACATACACATCGACCAATTAGAGGTAGTGTTCGGTGGGCCGGTGGGACACTGCTATCTCCAAGGAGAAATCAAAATTATTTAAGCAAAGTGCTGCACTTAATGCACTAAGTGTGAACGGGATATGATCTGGTGTGTTTAATTTTGATCCATTGCATGTTGCATGTTTATATTTACGTTCTTTTGAGTATATTAATCAAACATAGTATGTATAGATACCAAGTAATCGGAGAGCAGATTACAAATGGAAAATTAAAAATAAATAAATTCCAATTTTGAAGCAATTATGGCTAGTGAATACCAGGGAATGATATTTACGTATGATATATACTAGTGAATGATATTTATGTCACACTTTTATGATTTTAATAATTTAATAGCAATATTTTTAGCGATGACATCTAAAATAAGACGTCTTAAAAAAGTGTAGGTATATCATAAATAGGTTAGTTTATATTATTTATAAGAAAAACCATATAAAATAAAAAATACATATGAAAACTGGGCCGCACAGAGAAAATGTGGGTTATATATTAAAAATTAAAATGTTTTCATCCTATTTTATTACTATATTATCGGTTTAAGACAAACTCCATATTACATTAGAACTGGTTGAAATAACGTATAATTCTAGATATTGTTCATCAAATTACAGGAAAAATAAGCATAATATAATATTATTATTAAGCGAGATTACTTGTTCATGCTGTATTTTTAAATATTAATCTTTATTTTTATATTATGTTCTGCCATTTACCTACTTTAACAATTTATATTAGTGACCATTTATGCTGTACTTAACTTTTTTGGCTTACTAACCAGTCTTAGTAGTTAGGTAGTAATAAATATTAAATCCAATTTTCAGTTCTGGAAAATATGATCCGACCTGAGGCATCAGACTTATTATATGGAGTGGTGAACGATGATATAAAAATATGTAAAAGGAGTAGAACAGTGGAAAAGAATGTAAAATTAAAATTATTTATTTTCTTTTAATATAACATGACGTCTTATACTTGTTTTATTTCTATAATTTACATTTGTAGAGTACAATTCAAACTCCAGTAGTATGTCCGAGTGTAATAAAATTGGGAAAATTTGAAGTGGAGACTTGTTATTTATGTCCATTCCAGCAGGAGGAGAATGCTGAGAGATTAATATTTTGTGAATTTTGTTTAAAGTACACTAAATGTCAATCGATTTTAAAAAGACATAAGCGACACTGTAATTGGAAAACAACACCGGGCACAGAAATCTACCAAAGTGGAGATTTAAGCGTTTTTGAAGTAAATTCATTTTATGAAACAATTCATAAGAGATAAACTATACAATTGTTTATTTTTTTTGTTCAAACAGGTTGATGAAAAAGTAGACAAAACGTATTGCCAACAGTGGCGGAGACATAATTTTAATACCAGGTGGGCCAGGCTGAGGCCCAAATTTTTTAGGGAGGGCTAAATAAACATGATATATTCATGTATATGTATAAACAATAGTGATGACATGACAGGCCCTTGTGCAGAGAGCGGGTAAACCCCCATCGCTTCAATTTTTTTTACACTTCATCGTGTAAATTTACTAAAACAATGATATGTAAACATATTGTGTTAATAGTATTTTTTTCCTAACAAAATATATATTTTTTAATTTTTATACTCCCTAACCCAAAATTACATTCAATACTAAGTACACCATCAGGCATCAATTTTAGTACAATTAAGTCCCTTTAACTGTTAAAAACATAAATAAAAATATTTTAAACTGACAATAAACATTATATGTTCCAATTCAAATAAACAATTCAATGAACATATTTTATTAAAAAAACATATAAATATAATATTTTAAGATAAAATCAAAAACAACCATGTTTAAAGATTAAATTGAACAATTAAAACCTCTTAATATCAATTATTTGTTTTTCTTAATACAGCAATAAAATACATAATAATATAACATACACTGTATCGTATAAATAAATTTTTGAAGTAACTTTTGTAAAATATATGTCTGTGTGAAATCATTGTAAAAAAAATTAATTTCTATTATTATCAGTAATTTCATAATATTATTTTATAATGTTACCGCTTAACAGCATGTCAAGCGTCTTGTTGTTGTTGTTGTTGTTGTTGTTGGCAGTCATGACAGTGCACAAGACAAACGCAGGAACAAGTCTAGACGCCCCCGGAACCGCAGTAAGGTTCAGTCTCCAGGAGGTCATCGGCCCGAAGGCGACCTGGACATCAGTCGGGCGGCTTCAGGTCCTCTGCCGGACGACGGTCGAAGACGTTGTTGGAAAGGCCCGAAATTATTATGATCATGTTTTGTGTCTTGCCAAAAAAGTGGCCTCCACCCTCGTCCAACGCTCTACGGTCTTCGTCGCAAACGCCCGGAAGACGATATGGACTGCATCAGCCAGACTGCTCCACGTGATGCGTCGGACGACGGTGGACGACGTTGTTGTCAGAGCTCGAAAAATGGCCCCCTCCCTCTTAAGACGCTTGATGATCGTCGTCGCAGACACCCTGGAGGGAAAAATAATTTACGCCAGGCTGTTGCCGCGAATCTCTGGGCTGTACTGCGACGGCCGTACGACCTTTAATGCTTTAAGATTTATTCACGACGTCGAAAAAATCGTCAAGTGAGTGTTTTTGATGTGTAAACATCTATGCTATCGGTTTGTAGTACGACCTTCTTGGGGGATCGAGCGTCAGGCGTAAGTCATGTAGATGTGACTGCTTGAGTGTGTGTGTGTGTGTCGTCACCATAGCGCTAAAATCGCAGAACCAATAAACCAGGCGAGTTGCTTATCTATTATTTTCTTTGTTATTTTCACGAGTCTGGTAGGTGCAAACGGGCTCTGGTACAGTCGTCGGCTGATTCATTATTATTATTAATATTATTTATTATTCTCGTTTACGCAAAACCGTGTTTGTATCGTATAATATGTATAATACAAATTCCCACTCAAACCATGGCATTATATTCCCCAATCAAAGTCGTACTACAGCTAAGATGTTTACACATCATTCGTGAGTACAGAGGCACTCACATTTTCGTATTACAGTCGTTTTAAGTCGTTGTTTAGACAAATTTAATATTCATTCAGAGTTAGGTACTTGCAACACATCGAGTGACCACATCGTTATAGGACGGAAGACCGTAGGTGTTTAAGACGTGTAGGTACTTAAATATAAACAAACCCCAACTTAAATGAGGTGGGTAGTTATTTTTTTTGTCCGTATAACGCGTTTTTGGGCGTTAAATAGATAATTTTTTCTATATCAGTTGTAACGGGATTCTTTATAAATTTATTTTTATTGCTAGAAAGCTTACATGTTTCTTTTTCATGGATAACTGTATTTTTGAAAGAACTGTTTAAGTGTTTATATACCTACAATTATTGTGATATTTATGCATATGATACTAATCAATTAATACATACTGTTTTTGAAATGAAATGTAGGTAATTTCATTAATTAATAGAATTTGCTATTACTCTCTTAGTTCTTACACATGTGCACGAACAGCAGCTAGTGTCTCAAATTATAGCCCGATTATTTAATATTAAAGTGATATAAGTACCTAGTACCTACACAAAAACGAGTTTTGGACAAAACTACAAAAGTTCATTAACTATCCTGTTAATTTTAACTTTATGCCAATAGCTGTGAAAATAAATATTTTTATTGATAACCCAACATAAATAAATTTATAAATTATATTTTATTAAGTTAATTCAGTGATTATGTTTATCATTCGGTATTACAAAACCTATTAGATATAAGAATCAAGAAAAATTTGTAAATTTCTTTTTTTTACTATCGTTTATTTAATTATGTAATTTAGTTAAATCATATTTGTACACTGTGACTCCCTAGGTAGTTAATTTAATACTTTGTATCATTTTATGTTAACCAAATAATATAAAAATAAAAAAAATAAAAAAAATATACTTTACCTGAGCAAGGACTACCGTAAATTAATAATATGAGATTGTATGATGGCAATACCACTCATACGACTCATAGCTATGATCTATATATCTTGGAAGTTGGATTTTTTATTGTGAATTATATAATATACATATACATTTATATAATTAATTATGTAGTTTTAAAAAAACTTATGTATAAATCAAACAGGTAGTTTTATCTTATTACTTAACTATCGAAACCGTTCAAAATCAAGTGGATGAAATAGGTAGCTGAAATATGTGCTTGAAAATACATCACGATAAATATTAAAGATTATAATATTATTATATTTAGGTACCAGGTACCTATACAACCTTTTACGGATTATCTTATAATATCTATTATCCGTCTCGTTGTATATTTATTTTTAAAGGCTCTGTCAAACAGAACGCATTATACGCACGTTGAAGCGATGAATGGCTCGTCGGAGTGGTGCTTTCACGCGAGTGAATAACGCGGCGTTGTAACAAATTACAAAACCACGTGGCGTGAAAATAATGCTTTCTGTTTGACAGAGCCTTTAACAAACAAATTGTTATTCTTATTACGATTTATGAGTTATGACTATAGCGAAATAACTATTATTCGCATCATTATATTATCCACAGGCAGTTCTTGAGGGAAACCGGCCTAGGTTGGGGCAAACTGGCAGCGAGCAGACTTCGCCGTTCGCCAGCCGTGCGGCAAGCGGTGCTGCAAGTGGTGCGGCCAGCGGACGACCATGCGTCAAATTCATTGACTAGTTGTGCATTTTACGACAGAGACACCGGGCCACATTTGTTGATGGTACCATGGCGACCCGGGTGGCCCGTACTGTTACCGGCGTCTTGGATGCCAGCGGTGGTCACCAGACGCTGTTCTACCCCGCGGCCGACAAGCGCACATCAGTTGCTGGACGACCAGAACATGCCGCCGCTCGTTACAGCTCGTTACAGGGGCCCAAACGAACCAGTGGACGACCATGCATCAAATGCGTTGACTAGTTGTGCATTTTACGACAGAGATACCCGGCCACATTTCTTGATGGTACCATGGCGACCCGGGTGGCCCGTGCTGTTACCGGCGTCCTGGATGCCAGCGGTGGTCACCAGACGCTGTTCTACCCTGCGGCCGCCTAGCGCACATCAGTTGCTCGACGACGATACCGTGGTGCCGCTCATGATAGCTCTTAACAGGGGCCCAATCGAATCAGTGGACGACCATGGCCAAGTCCAGTTGGACCACGATTGGAAGACATCTTCGGACGTGTCCGACGTCACTTTTTTTTCGGTAATCGTTCTGACACCATTGGCCGTATTCTGGACGGCGGGCATGTAAATCGCTACCTCGAGACGTAAAGGGAACTCATATTTTGATGTAAGTACATACTACTATATAGCTCTCAGCAGTGCAAATGCACCTTCACAATTTTTGTTTTTTTTTTATTTTAATTTTTTTAAGTTATAATATGGTTTCGTTGTTATTTATATATTTAATAGAACATAGAAACATTTTATTTTATAAATAATCCACGAATATTAAATCAGTAATAATAATAATAAGTATAGCGTACTGTAATATTACCATTCAAGAGTTAGACGCCTTTTGGATCGCTTCCACCAACACTGGCACTAACTGGCATAAACTGCCTTTAACGCATATTTCCCCAGCAGCTAAACCTTTAAATTCTTTTGTGTAGTAAGAATTTCAAAGTTTGCAATATTACCAATGTCGATTAAATTCAAAGAACCGGATGCACCAGATGCACTGATACTAGATTCTGTTGATGCTATTTCCTAGTAACAAACAGTTTGAGAATGTCTACTTGTATAATAATATTTTCATTAATCTATTTGATTAACTATCCTAAAGTACCTAAGAATTAATGGAAGGTACAATAATAAATAATACTAAATAAGTACCTACTTTATCCCTCTGGATTTCTTCTCTTAACGTCCGTAGTATTTTCAAGAATTTGGATTGTGGTCCCATTTTTGAAATCAATCTAGCTACCAATTACCATTGATTCAGTCAAGTATAAAAAAAGCCATTCTATATATTTCTTCCTCTAAAATAATTGTAATATGTAACTTATTAATCAGTACCAACTCATTTAAAATCTTGATTAATGAACCTATATTTTTTGATACAATTTTAATATGATTTAGACTTTTAAAAACCTTTGAAACGGCCGACTAAATAGTCGAATCCCAATTATTTTTTGATATTTTTCTGTGAATTTTTCCATATTATTCTAACCTATGACAAAAAATATTACTTTACATGAACAATAATAATTCAATGGTTATAATATTGACTCAAAGAAATAATGCCTTGTACCTATCTACCTATTGAATATAAGGATTATAGTTACTAAAGTAAAAGATACATAACTGAAAATAGCTGTTGACGTTTAAACGTTGACGAACACTGGAACCCGGAACACAGTAGCACTCAGTTACACACAATAAATTGTAAAAGATTAAAGAAAATAACGAACGATTTCTGGTTGCAGAAATTAAAATCTAACAACTCGTTGTACAATTGTACATAAGTATCTACATAACCCTAAAAACGCTTCACGGTTCAATATTCTAGCTTTATTTTTATGTTTATTTTACAAAATTAAATAGTTAAAATATTTTAACTACCTATAGTCTTTGTTAAATAAACCATAATATAAGTTGGTTTAACGCAAACATGGTTTATCAATAATCAAGCAAGTAATAATTATTCCAACTGATAGATATTGGTTATTATTATCATAAATATAGTTGTTCTAAAAATAATATAAAAATGCTGTAATAATATAACAATATTAGAATAGTTATTTAAACAGACACACAATAGTTGTAATTATAATACATTTCTTTGATATAACAATATTATTTTTAACTATGAATAAATTGTAAGTTTAAATTTTCGTGTGGCTGTTTAATAACTGCATAATTGCAGTTAATAATATATTGATTTTCACATCTGGAATATTGACTGTTATTATTATTATAAAGATAAGTAAGCTGGGATTTTGATGAGATTTAATTTTTTTTTATGGTGTTTTAAAAGCTCCTTAAGTGGTAAATGTGTATTAGCTTAGATAATAATATAATAATAATGTTGTGTTATTGACTGATTATTTTATAATGATGTTTTCATATTGAATTTTGTGACAGGTCAATCGCCGCGAACTTGTTTGGCTATCTTTCTAAAAACCTCGTCGAACGTGCGACATTACCGTTAGACTTCGTCCTGAATCAACGGCGAACGTGATTGGTCTGATGGAGTCATCAGCAACGGCTCACATGTGCGTTGGCCTGCGTGTCTGTATACCGGGGTGAACAACTGTGCTTGTTGCCGCCGTCTTCTGACATTCGCATCCATCATCACGCCTCGTCCGTTCAACGCCAAGCCTGAACTTAAGTGTCACGGCCGTCCTGGAACGTCGAGCCTGCACTTGAGTGCCACTTGCGTATCCACGAGGTATTAACCAGAGCAGTCTGCCGATGGATATTTAACGTGATTGTGGTGTGCGAGCTTGTGGACCGGTAATCCGCAGTGTGCGTAACCCCCGTCCGTGTGTCCACAAGTCGTCACCCATCGCCACCCTTCGGTGGCTGTATAAAATGAATTTCGAACTTCGACAGTTGGAGATGAAATATTGTTATCAATATTCGTCTTATAAAATAATCATATTACATAGTGTTGATATTTTTTGTATTTATTCTCTTGGGTTATATATATAACTACATATTATTGTTGTATTTTTTTTTTACGTTACCTACTGAATACCTTATACCTTATACAAAATTTACGTTATTATCTAAGTGCTGTTATACCTACAACCTTTATACTTTCACATTTTTATAACTCATTCAAATTATGTTTTTATTATTTACCTAATTATTCTTTGGGCACCCGTTTTTTTTGTGTTACTGAATACCTATGTACCTCTACTGTTTATTTAATATTTATGTGTAATTAACTACACCCTTTATTCCTTATAATATTGTAAATTATCATATAATATATCTTGCTTAATATTTATTATAAATGTACATTACATTATTTTATATTCCTACATATAAATTTGTTTTTTATAATTATTATATTTTTTTCGGTACTGTTTACCTACCCAATAAGTTTATTCATGTATCATTGTACTAACTTTTACTATTTAATTAATTATATAGTTTTTGGCCACCGAATATTTATATATATGTTACGGGCAATGTGGAATACTGGGCAATGTGTACATTGCCCGGTCAATGTGGTCCTGCCCGGGCAATGTGAACCACGATGTTTTGTTTTACCAACTAACATTATTTTTATTTTTTTATTTAATTTTATTATTACCCATTTATAATTATAATAATAATAATAATAATGATTGTTTAAAAAAATAAAAAATAACTTATTATTATTATTATTATTATAATTATAAATGGGTAATAATAAAATTAAATAAAAAAATAAAAATAATGTTAGTTGGTAAAACAAAACATCGTGGTTCACATTGCCCGGGCAGGACCACATTGACCGGGCAATGTACACATTGCCCGGTATTCCACATTGCCTGTAACCAGAGATGGGCAAGATACTCAAAAATCAGTATCGAGATAGTAGATACTAGATACCTGGATTTGGAGTATCGAGATACTAGATACTCGATACTTGGCTCTAGAGTATCGCGATACTAGATACTCGATACTTGGCTTTGGACTATCGCGATACAAGATACTCGATACTCGATACTCAATACATTTTAATAAAATTAGTCACTGGATTTTTAAAAATTATGTTTATTATTGTGGGTGTGGCCACTTCATTAAGAGGACGCCTCACCCGCATGTGTTGTCACCGTCTTACACACATACGACATAGCAAATGTTCGTTGGCTAGTTTCAATATGATATTGTCAGTTTTTATATAAGAGTGAATTGACCTATTATCAAACTTTTAGGTAACAACATTATCTGTGTTCTCTCGTTGGTTTTTTACGATATTTTAATTTTTAAGTGAATTATGGGTATGTAAAGTATTCATATTCTAAAATGTTCATAACTCACTTAAAAATTAAAATATCGTAAAAAACCAACGAGAGAACACAGATAATGTTGTTATCTAAAAGTGTGATAGTAGGTTGATTCACTCTAATATCAAAACTGACAATACCCTATTGAAACTAGCAAACGAAAATTTGCCATGTCGTACGTGTGTAAGACTGAGACAACACATCCGGGTGAGACGTCCTCTTAAGTAATTAGAATGAAAAATAAAATAAAAAACATTGACACTTTCAGTAATAATAATACATTAGTCACTTTTCAAAAGTGGTTTCTGACTAGTAAAAATAATCGTAAACAATTAATTTTTCAAAGTATCGCGTTAATGTATCTAGTATCTTTCGATTAAATTAATTCATGAAATACTCGATACATTGACTAAAAATGTATCGTGATACAAGATACTCGATACTTCACATAATTGTATCGAGATACAAGATACAAGATACAAATGTATCTAAGATACGTATCTTAGATGCTTGTATCGAAGATACTGCCCAACCCTGCCTGTAACATATATATAATATGCATGTATTTGTTGTTTATTATTAGTATCATAGTATGCTTTTGGTACGTATTATATTATGATGCCTACTCAAAGCGTTTATTTATTTATGTCATTAAATTTTACTTACTTAATTGTTCGCCTTGTTTCTGTTCCAATTCAAATCGCAGAACAAAAACTTCTAATAGTCGTAAACTCGTAAGTATAGTACAAAAAGGAGAGTTCTGAATACCTAACACACGAGACTTTTTGTTTCATATAGGAACGTTGCAATATGTCTTTCAAGAATGTTCTTTTTACATATACCTAACTGGAACAATATTTTGCACAGTGCGTATTATTATACGTGTGTGCTCGACTTGCTGAAATAAGTGGTATAGTGGCTTGTGCATTATAGGGTAACGTATATATGTAGGGTTTTCTTTTATTATATTACGAAAATAATATAAGCTATTGACTATTGTATTTCTGCTATATTATATGTACATTGGTGTCTTCAAACAAATTGTTGATAACACGCAGGACGTTTTCGAATTGACTATGAGAAAATACACTACCTATGTATTATATCTTATTGTTATACCAGCTATACTCTATGTCGTCCTGGTCGAATTTGTTCCAGAAATCACCGTATCCATTTCTACCTCCAACGTCAGAATTTTTAGAGTTGCTTATATAATTTCGGTTCAGTGGGCATATTTTATTTTATTTTTTTATTGGTAATTTTACTTTTTCAAGCAATACAATGTATATATATTCTTAATTCATTAAGAACCAATAGAATGTGCCAAGATTTGTTTAAAGAAATGCATTATCTTTGTCGCCGCCGTATCACCAGTAATTCCGCCGACCGAATCACACACACACACACACACACACACACAACACACAAAGCTTTGTATTTATTATTTTTATGTTAATTGTGAATTATTATGTAATATATAAATGTAGATAAACGAATTATGTGATGCGGCCGCCGACGGCTCGCTGTGTGGAAGATTTAACACGGCCGCCCATCCCACCAGTTCGCCACAAACGGTCAAGCGATACGGCTTTTATTATTTTGCGTGCGCGAATCGCCGTAAAATAATACAAAACACGAGTATTAACATTGTTTAAGGCGCTAATCGCCAAGATTTTTATTGTTTCGTGGGTGCGAATCACCGCATTTTTTTTATTTTGTATATTTTGTAAGCGCAAATCGCGCATCTTATTATTATTACATGTTATTATTGTTGTGTGTCAATTATAAAATTTATTGTAATGCTGTGAGTGTTTTCCATTTATATTAGAAACAGGTAGCGGCTGGCCAGCAGTGCTCCGTAAATCAGTGAGTTTTTTTTTGTTATTATTATTTTTATATTATATACTATACATTATACCTGAAGGCTGTCTTCACACCTTTATTGTTAACTCAATTTTATCACCTGGTAAAAACAGATCTTAATTGCTGTAATTATTGTCAGGTTATATTTATTTGGGTGATAAAGCTATTGAGCTGCAGCATATACATATTTTACCTGTTAGTCCAGGTCGTAGTATTTATTAATTCATGCTCATTATATTTTTTACATTTGTTATACTTACGTACTATGTTGCTGTAAATTAAATTTGTGTATTATATTATATTATTATTATCTAGACGTGTGTATTATACAGCAACAAATAATCAACCAATTGTTACCATTTTTTCATGAGTTACCTTTGTCTTTAATTATTGTTAAGTCTACACCCACACCTACATACACACCTACACACCCCACCTACATTCCAGCACTCACAGGTTTTGCTCGGCGAACCTGTCCAATTCCTGTTGAGTGCTAAAACACATATACACACATAACACACAGGTCGGTCGGTGAGTAGTGGTGTAACGGCGCACGAAGTATTTAGGTACCGAGCGCACGGGCTAATTATTGTTCGTACTCGGCCGCAACAATCTTTATAATTTTAATGAGTACCTATTTAAAGACGTGTGAAACTATTTTTTGGATAATGTTCACAATCCAAATTACTTCAACTTTTTATAGGATTCTACGTAAATACTAACACAATTTCACCCAAATATGGTAGTTTAATTTATAGTTTTCTGATGAACATACATTATTTTTCCAACTTTTGTAGTATTGTCATAAATAGAATATTCAATTCTGTGGTAATATAATATAAAAACATTTTAAATGTTCTTATTTTTATTAAATTATGACATGAAGTTAAAAAGTCACATACAAAAAAGTAGAAATTGATGTCCTGAAGACGGATAGGTAGGTAATATAATTTTACGATGGCTCACCGCTTTGTTGTAAGTACTTATTGTACCTATAAATGCCATTTTTGCTTCGGTATTTAAGTATGGTACAACCACAGACAGATGAATCATTGGAAGAAAATCAACAAAATATGGTCGTAAATTACAATAAATTATAATAATTGTGATCCTGACGTGTTATAGGCGTAATAATAATTAATGATATGAACAGAGAATACTACATTATTAAATGCAACATTTCATATCCATATCTTATATATATATTATATATAAATGAATTTATCAAGATTTTCAAGGAATACATTTGAGTTCAAGAGCGTTCAAGAAGTTACATGTGCAATATACAAGCGATAAGTATCGGACTCAGACTTCGATACGAGCCGGTACCTAACTATTCCATATCGATAAGTATCAAATTTTTCTTCTTGAAAATCGTCTATGTGTGTGTGTCCATATTACCATGTCAACCATATATATATTATTTTGAGATTTCCGTCCGTGTGTGTCTCCATATTACCATGACAACCAATTTTATATTATTTTGAAATTTCCGATGGAATGTTTTGTATATAAATGGTTGTTATGGTGATATGTAAAACATATTATTCATATAGAGTTGGCAATTGCCAATTTTAATGGGCAATGAAGTGCATGGGATCAGATATTTTTATATATATAGAATATAGATAGATTAGACCTCTGGGGGGCAAAAGATAGGCTAATTTACAAAGGAAGAAGACCAACCCCGCTATGATGTGCTCAAACAGGGATTTTGAGATTTCCGATGGAAATTATTGTTTATTAATGGTTTCCGTGGGTTTCAAACCTATAATAATAATAATTATTGGTTGCCATTGGCTGAAAATTGTTGTTATATTATAAAAAAAAATATTATTATATAATATTATTCATATAGAGTTGGCATTTTTGATGGGCAATGAAGTGCACGGGATCAGCTAGTTATATAATTCTTGCTAATACCAATTACCTATGTAGACATAGGTGGTTTTGTGTATACCTATTACCTATACACAATATAGGTATTAGGTACTATAAATTTATACAGCCATATTGCGGGTTGAGAATGAAAAGGTTCTATGTCATAATATCCAATTGTTCAGCAGAGTGATTTTTAACTTTATAATACCCATTATCCAATATCTTTTTTCCAGGTTCTCTTATGAATATAACCATAATTTTAATGAATAAACTAATACAATTATTATCAGATACATTGTGAGTATTAAGTATTAGACATCCACACATTTTATAAAAACCATAAAACTGGAAAAAGAGTGTATAAGAAGAAAAAAGTTCTCAGCATCTTTTCATTTTTCCAACTAAATGATATGATATACAAAGGTAAAACTTTTTTTTTTTTAATTCCATACAATATATTTAAATCTTATCAGAGTAACCGACATCAATGTTTATAAGGAAATTTGTTTTTACATTATTTCAATATTTAATAAAAAAAAATATATTAAAAATTTGAGCGAATAAATAATTAAATAACTAAAATGTACCTACCTACCTAATTTTATTATTTTAATTATACCTATTGCAGATTGAGACAATGCATTATTATTTATAATAATGCTAATACTATGACTTATAAGTAATACCTATGGCAATTTAAATTGATAATAAAGCAGGTAAATAAGTTTTTAAATTTAAACTATAATAATATTAAGTCTATATTAGGTATACTAGTACTTTAGTATAATAAATACTTTTAGAAAAATACTGTACGATATTATTGTAATTTTTGTTTTTATCGTTTCAACGACGTGTATTACTGATAAAACCTTTTAATACTAACCAACATTGAATAACGTGACGACAGAAAATTTTCATACTTACGTAAACTTATCAGAATAAAAAAGTTCTGTGGAACTAAAACAATATAATATAACGATTCAGTATTTTTTCATGACAATAGAACATTTTTATTTTCTGTTTCTAACTGAGTAGTTTTTGAATAAAAAGATGCACAATAGAAAAAACCAATGTATGCAAAAAAAACGATTTTTTTAAAAAAATGGACATAGAACATTTTTATTCTTCGCTCTTGATATATGTTATATGTTATCATAACTCACGCAGGGGCGTCATTTCAACTTTTTTTTTGTTGGTGCGAAAATGTTTGCAGGCCATTCAAATTGTTACCAGGCCACATAGAAAACTTTTTTTTTTCTTTAGTGGGGGGGTCTAGTGGGGACAAAAACTGTAGAATATTTGTAAAATGTATTTAATACGTCACTTATATTGGTATGAAAACTTCACAATATTATTACTATTTTTGAAGAACTATGTGTAGGTACTTTTAATAAGTTTATATTATATTGTGGATGCCAGTTGTATTTGGTAAGCAAATTTATTGATATAAAGCACCTTAATAGTATTTAATCGAACCTAACCTATACATTATTTCTCCCTGCACACTCAAAATAAATAATATAGCTAAACGCCTAAACCTGAAATTTGTTTTATGGGTTACCTTGTTCAAAATGGCACAATATACTTAATTCATATTTCTAAATTTTTCCACATCTAATTTTAATTTAACAACTGAAATTCAATTTAATAACAAATCATTTAGTTACACAAATAAAAACATTTATTATCATAAAGCAATAAGTACTTAATACATTACATATTATATTACATTAGCGGATATCTTCGATTTTTTAACTTTGAAAATGAATCTACAGCATCATTTAGATTGATTTTATTGGCCTCTTCTTTCTCCACACTAACCACTAATAAGTCACTTAAGCGCTCATCTCCCATGGTTGATCTAATATAAGACTTGACTCTTTTAAGTGAGGAAAAAAATCTTTCATTAGAAGCCGTACTTATAGGTAAAGTTAAAACTAAAGATATTATTTTTAATGTTTCTGAAAAAGCAACTGGAAAATTTTTTAAACAGGAAATAATGTCATTTAAATTCAAATTGGTTATATTTTTTTTAAGAATCAAGGATTTTGCAGAAGGAAATTCGGATAACATTTTAGACTCATTAAATTGAAAATAACTATAATGGTTTGTAAAGATTATTAAATGAGGGCAGTTAGGATTAAAAAAATTATTGCTGGATGCATCAAAAATTTCAAACAGCTTAAACAAATCTTTGCTTTTCTCAGAAAATCTTTCATTCAGCTGTTGAAGAAACCTGAAAAAAATCATGCTTATGTTATTAAATCAAAAACTAAACCACAGAGTTGAAATATCTACTTTATGAATTTGCATTTACATTTAAGAAAGGGAATTTAAACAACATTCATATAATTATGTAAGTTATGCATGGATTCTATTTTATGAAATATTAATATAAATAAATAAAGCAAGTAAATATATTTCTACACAGTGTTGGATAGGAAAAGTACAAACACACACAATTTAAAAACTCTTCTTATAACATTCTTACCTGTCAATGCAGCAATAAAAAACTTCAGTTTTAAAATTTTTCACTTTAAGAGATTTCATTGATTCACATTTTCCAGTAGTACTCATTACATAATATTCTTCAAGTTTCTTAGATGGTTGCAGTTTTCTTCTAAGACGAGTATTTCTTTCTTGTTCCTCCTCAACTGTTATACCAAGGCCTAAAGCATGTGTTTTAGCTTTGTTATATAATAGTGAATAACTTGCATCTGATCTTAGTTCTGTTAATTCTTTTTTTGTTAAATCGACTAGATCCATAGCTGCTGGTAATAAGATTTTTGGGTTTTGTAACTCACACGATAAACAATGAATGGTTTCAAGAAGTTTTTCCATAATATGTAACACTAACACAAATCGAAATGTTGATACTTCTTTAAGTAAGCCTAAAGCTTTTGCTGGTTGATCATCTTGCACAGTTAAAACTTTCAATACATCTAATATTTCTGTAATACGCATTTTTATTTTTTGTAGAGAACTATGCCAGTAAGACCATCTAGTTTCCACAAGTCGTTCTAAATGGATTGCTTTTAAGTTTTTATCCTCTTGAACTTTCATAAAAATTTCATAACGAGTATGTCCATTCATTAAGTACTTATACAAAGACTGGACTGTATCAAAAAAATTAACCACAATACTGTTGTTTTGAATAGAATGAATTAAACAAAGGTTTAGTCGGTGAGCATAGCAATGCACAAATATAGCTTGTGGTACTACATCTGCTATTCGTTTTTGTACTCCCGAGAACACTCCACTCATAACCGATGCTCCGTCATAACATTGAGCAATGCACTTGTTGATATCTAAATTATTTTCTATCACAATTTTTTGGATTTCTTGACTAAGAGTTAAAGCATTACATTTAACCATGTGGTAACAACCCAAAGCTTTTTCAAAAACATTAAACTCATTGTCAACAAACCTGATTACGAATGACAGCTGTTCTTTTTTACTAGTGTCTTTAGTTTCATCCACAAGAATAGAAAAAGCACCAATTGGTGAAATTTGTTTAATTATGTTTGACCTTGTGATAGAAGCAATAATTTTAATACAATCGTTCTGATAATCAGGAGATGTATAATGCCCATATCTGGATTCTAGTTTTAATTTAACATTATCATCACAAAACATATTTAAGAGTTCAATATAATTTCCACGGTTAGATGATTCTTTACTCTCATCGTGTCCTCGGAATGGTATACCTTGTTTTGCTAAGTACAAAGTAGTTTTCAATAAGTAATAAACATGTTGACGGTTATCTTCAACTTCTTTCTTTCGAGAATGTATTATGCCACTTGCAACAGAAGAATAACTTTTATTACATTTTAAATTTAAAAACATAGTATACTTTTCAAAGTTTAGCTTATGATAATTGGTCTTTTCATGGTATTTAAAGGATTCTGCTTGTTTTTGCCAACAGTTGAATCCTTTATTTAAAAATGTTCGTTCAAATTGTGGTCCATTAGTAGATGTAAAATGTCGACAAACAAAACAATACACCTGGTCTTTTACAATTGAATACTCAATCCAATTGAAATGTTTGTACAATTTTGAATTGAACGCTCTTTTATTTTTATTTTTGGGAAAACTTGCAAGTAGTGGTTGTTTTGGACTATCATACTTAGAAATTGATAAATCAGAAACCTGAAAATATATGGTTTTAATGTCAAGTTATGATAAAAAATAAAAAACTCACCGAAGAATCAGTAGATTCAGTGTCACATTTTGTTGATTTGTTGAAAACAATAGTCTCATCTTTGTTTTCAAAAATATTGACTTCTTCATTGTTCAAACAATTACTAATATGTGTAGCAGGACACTCCATAGATTGTGCTAAATTATCAGATTTCTACATAATATAAAGAATTATATCATATTATTATATTTGTTTAAAAACAAATACATTATATATATATATTTGATTGTCTTTATGTACCTATTTTTTGTGTAGGTTAGGTACTCAATTAAAAATGTGTATAGGTACATATTTTATGATTAATTGTTTTTTTTTTATTTTGTCATTCAGACTGTATTAATATTAATTATGTAACAACTTAACACAACAAACTAACAAAATACTTAGTTAAGACAATTAAGTCCATAGTTTGTAGGTATTCAATTTTGGTTGAGATTTTAGTGTCTAAAATTAGTGAAATTACATAATGTCCTTAAAATCTTAGATAAAATACCTAGTTGATATTTACTGTCGAGCCTTAATGAACAATTATGTATATTAAAAATAAAGACTGACCTCTTGATTAATATCCATAGATTTGGTGTCACATTCTATTGATTTAACAACAGTCTCATCTATTTCTTCCTTTTCAAAAAATTTGCCTTCTTCATTGTTCAAATAACTACTAATATGTGTGGCAGGACTCTTCATAGATTCTGCTAAGCTATCAGATTCCTAGATAATATAGTGAAAAATTAAGTAAAATTTAGTAGAAAAATGTATGAATACATTTTAGTCATACTTACAAAATTATCTGGTTTTTGCTTTTCAGATATTGTAGAAAACATACTTAATAAACTATGACAGTTTGAACCAGCTGTTAATAAAAGCTTTTTATTTTTTTCTCTTAATCGAGCTGCACCTCCTTTTCTTTTTTGTTCGTTCATATTAGAAAATACTTAATACACTCGTAAAATTAAAAAAAAAAAACTTTTAATAATTAATGATAATTTATCAGTTGAATAAATATTTATAAAAACAAAAATATAACATTAATATATTTATAGAAACTGAAACCACTAAACGGACTAAAATACTGACACTTGGCGGTTGTCGGGTTGTATAATATTAAATATTAAGCAAATATTATTATTATTATACAATATATATTATTAAGTATTTCACTTCTTTCTCGATCGAATATCATTTCTACCGTAGAAAGTAAGTGACAACTGACAAGGGGAAAAATGTAAACAAATAATATTCTGTGATTGCTATTTTTAGACAATTTTTTCCCTTTTGATGGGAATTATATATCATGTTGTTTTCTTATTATAACGAGTAGGGAGATACCGGAGCGTGATAAGAAATCTATACCAGCATAATATTATACCCACAGATATTTATATATTCGATGGTAATAATATCATGGTAGAGAATAAAAAATATATATAACCCATAGACATAATTATTAATTATATTATTATTATTTTATATTATGTCTATGATATAACCACACAACCACATCGATCTTTTTTGGAAATAAAACTCATTAGTACCTATAAAATTTATTATTTTTTTTTAAATACTGAAAAAAATATAAAATATATATAATATATAATTAATATATAACACTTAGGTATATCGGCGCTTATATTTATTGTTGGCAGGCCAAAGAAGGCGTTTATAAAAAATGTTGGTGCAAATGTACACCCTGCACCCCCCCAAATGACGCCCCTGAACTCACGACCTTGTGTCGACGGTAACATAGGTTATCAAACGGTACTATATAATTTATTATCCATATTATGGGTCGCTGTGAATTGTGTTCCATGCCCCATATTAAGGGGGCTGGAGCGTGATTAATTTTCGGTCGAAAACATAGCTCACGACTTCAATCACTACGCCCAATTTAATGATCTGATATTAATTTTTGAAAGAAGATTTGAATAAAAGTGTAAAAGTATCAGTAAAAGTGTTAGACAATTTTATAAAAACAAATATTTACTTCGTTATAAAATTAATCTAATTTTAAGTAACCTATTAATTAACTTGTGTTGATTCCAGAATAAATAGCCATTTGTGGAATTATAGGACCTTCGCCAAAGTCATAATAATAATCTCAATAGACATACCATCTTCAACTTCAAAAGTGTAATCTATATGAGAAAAAATATTAAGATTTAATAGACTATAACATTTAATATATAAACCTAACATAACTTATCAAAAAAATTTAAAAAATATATAAATACAGTTTATTATTATTATTTTAAGTTTAAATCTGTACAAAATCACATATTAAATAATGAGAATAGGTAATGATTTTAGTTATATTGTTGTAATTTAAAATAATATTCATGGGGACTTGAAACTTCTCAAGTACCTGTATTATTAAGTACAAATATTGAAATATTGTACCTAATAATGCATATAATATTTATAAAATTTAATTCAACTTAACGGCTGCTATCGTATTATTAATAATAACAATATAATTAATATAATATAATATAATATCCCAGACTGACAAATCATCGACGCTCAGAATCGTTTTTCTTATACAATGATATTATATCATTGAATTCAAATTTAGCACCATCCATTTTAGTTACCAATGTGTAACTTACTGTAGTACAGTAAAGCAACACCCACTTATCCGATTTTTAAAAATTTTATTTGATAAAATATTTTCACTAAGAAATTCTGTTGAAATAAAATCGGTGGACATGGTATAATATTAATATGATTCACGTATAATTTGCTTTGTTGAGTCTAAAACTTACGCACGAAAAAGAATTTTATGGTTTGCAAAATAATTTTAATTGTTACATTCATATATCATATTAATATTATTTTAATCATTATAATATTAACATTTGTTAGCCGGCGCT
Organism: Macrosiphum euphorbiae; assembly: GCA_949089665.1. NCBI lineage: Eukaryota > Metazoa > Arthropoda > Insecta > Hemiptera > Aphididae > Macrosiphum > Macrosiphum euphorbiae. Next base: position 177,217 of record CARXXK010001716.1, read on the forward strand.
ACGTATATGCAATTTCGCTACATTGCAGTGTAGGTGGCACCTCTGCTCTGTATTATCGCTGGTCTTTAAACGCATTTAATATACGAACAGTAGCTGTTCTACGAGTAAAGGGGTATAAAAGTGGGTCAAATTTTGTTTGGGATTTGAGAATGGGTACAATTTAAAAAGGGTTAATCGTTTTTACTCCCTGAATTTATAACGACCATGTGACGGGGCTGAGAATTGTTTATAAAATTTATTGATAATAGCAGTAATTTGAAATAATTTAAAGAATGATAGCTTTATACTTATTTAAATTCAACACTGTCCTAACTCCTAATACTATATCTATAACTATAATTATATCTATATCTATAACTATAACTATAATTATAACTACTATAACTATATTATTACTATTATTATTATTTCTCTAATTTTATTCAACATCCACATGGTTACTAAAATCCTATTTCTATGTCACCAACCACTATAACACCAACTTCCAACCGGATCCACTATTCATTGACTTCCATTCAAACCTGTCCAAGATTCTTTACAATATATATATTTACTAGTATTTAAAAGGTAGTGGCCAGGGTTACTTATACCAGTGAGTGCAGTGCATGGTGCCATGGTGGATATAAGTGGGTAAATGGGTTAATGTGTTTATGTGTATAGTGTATAGTGTTACTGTGTGAAGTTTCTGGTAGTATAAAATATGTAATATATATATAATATTTATAATTCAAAAAATAAAAAAAAACATAAATTAATCGTAGCATATTATGGATTATAATGAAATATACGGAACTCGGCCCAAAGATGAACTCTGAAATTAAGTACCTAAGTATAGTTTGGGCAAACAATCAATAAAACACGTAAATAACGATTGAAAAATAAATACAATAGCGTTCTGGCCCTATAATATATTATAATTGTTTGGTGCCGACTCCGTTGGTGACAATATTTATTTTGATCACGGGTCTACGCCGATAAGGCGATAAGGCGTAGAATGTTCTAGAAGACCCCACCGCCCGCCGCTCTATAGCGCGAACCGGCTTCCCCGAATAAAGGCCTACGGTCAATTAATTAGTCGTTCCGTGCCCACCGCCGTTGTCGGAGTCGAGTTCGTAACGTATTTACGCTTCGCTTCGCCCTTCAACTTTTAAACTTTGATTGCGGAATCAATGAGGTGTGGTGCATTTGCCATTTATAGTGGCATCTAATTTTGTATGGCGTTTTGAGTGCGAGCGGGCGACTCGGTTGTTCATATTTATTACTAGCTGATCCCGTGCACTTCGTCGCCCGTTAAATGGATCAATTCAATACTACCTACTCAAACTTTGTTCAATTCATTAACGTGTATGGTGTTCAAAATTTATCTTATCTTTCCCGTTGCCCTGAATAAAAATTCTGAATCGCAGCAGTACATTATCAGGTAGGCAATCTACCTGCGGTAGATCGCGGACCCCGTGCTGTTTGTACGGAAGTGTATGATTTAACTCTAAAGTATCAAAGTTATACCAAGTTTATTTTGATGTAATACTGTGGATTAATATAATAAATTTGGTTGCTCGTAAAAAATCGCAACTCTTAAAAAAAATTATGATTGTTGAACTCCTTTTGGGTGTAATTTTCTGCGGTAAGTGCAACTCTGCCACCCTGGTAAGCATTGTTCAATAATTCGATTTGATGCAAGCTTGTACCTGATCTGCCCGAATAACCAATGGCAACCAATAAATAAATGCTAATTTCTAATGTAGACTGTAACCAATGGCAACTATAAATAAATAAAAATAAAATTTCCAATTTCTATCGTGAATCTCAATGTCCCTGTTTCAGCACCTATTTAAAATGCGAATTTTGGCAAATCCTTTCTTAGCGCACGTCTATATTATAATAGCTATCTGTATGCCAAATTTCAGCCAGATCCGTCCAATGGTTTGAGCTGTGCGTTGATAGCAGTCAATCAGCTTACTGTTTTTTATATACAGATATGGTTGCCATGGTAATATGGACACACACACACACACACACACACACTGACATATCAGCTTACTGTTTTTTATATACAGATATGGTTGCCATGGTAACATGGACACACAGACACACAGACACACACACTGACATACATTCATTTTTATATATATAGATAGAAGATAATTGGATCGTGCGTGGGTGCGAGGCTGCCGGACACCGAGAGTACGTCGAGATTCGGTGCCATCAGCCAGGAGCGTGGATTGCGGCATCAGAACGGGAGGCAGGCGTTGTTTGGAGGTGGTGGTCGTATCCCGTACGGACAGTCGAGCGGTCGGCGGCGGCAACTACTGGTAACGCGGTATCATAATAGTGATACGCGGTATTTATTATCTATGTTATTATCATTAATATTTGTAAACATATTTACTTGTGATATTGTATCAATATTTATTATTTTGTACTATTGCCTTTGTGGCGAATAATATTATTATATTTAATTTTCTCGAATAACGAGTAACCCGTTATTATATTATATCGTAGGTGGTCGCCTACATCCCTATCTTGCACATATTATTGTGAATTATTAATTATTATTTTTCTATGTTGTGTGGTGTATTTCCATATAATACAGTCCACTTTTGATATTTAAAATTCGCCGGTATGTTGTTAGTTATTTATTATTATTAATAACCTATACATTCTTTGTGGTGAAATAATTCTTAGAGTAGGTACACGACGCAACAATAATATTAAAGTTATAATAAATAATTGCCAATGATATAATATTATATTGAGAATAATTAGACAGCTATTTGAGATGCTGCAGCGTTATTATTAAGTTGAAGTTATAGGTAATGAGAGCTTTTTCAAGTCTACGATAATATTGAGGGGTACACGCTTTACAAAACTACAATGTGGACAGTGTCGTTTTGCACACATGATACGAAATATGGATAAAGTGGATGTGTATTATAATATTTTAGCGGTGATTAGAGTGCAACATAAAATAATATTAATAAAAAAGTACACAGAGATTAGTGCCTATACAATAACATTAATGCAATAAATAATTTTCGATCACTCAAAGAAGAAATTAAAAATACGATTCCCACTGTTCAACTAATTTTAACACCAATACATAATATTATTATAAAAAAATTATAAACACAACAACATAATATTTGAAATAATAAAAAAAACTCCCGTAAAAAGTCAGGTAATAATAAGTGAGTGAGACCAGCCGGCAATTGTCTGTGATGTGTTTGACAGGGAGATGAAGACAATATGAAAATTAATTACAATAATTAATTTACTCATTACGAATAATGTGGACGATGCACCTCGGACAATTTTCGTTCTCATCTAAAACCAAATCGCCGAAAACCTGTGGTTGCTGTATTATTCGTCATTTTCACAGGTCATCTTCTAAGCCAGCTGTCGGGAATTAGTTTCTGGAAGGAGGGTCCGGAGGGTTAGAAAAAAAAACTATTTAGGTGCTATATATAGCATATATTTAGATGCTATACTTGTAAGTATACTCTAATAGGTGTAAATCTATAGCACCTACCTACTTATATATTATTTTATATGCTACTACAAAAAAATACTAAACAAATATAATATTATAATATTATATAATATAGTATATTATATACATGTATTTACAAAATACAGAAAATTGTATTACTTACTTGGTTTATACTGTTTATGGGTACCAAATTTATATTGGCTGAGTTTAAACAATATCTTACTATCACGTGGACTCATTAACTTTTCCATATTGCCCAATAGCTATGAAACATCAAGGTACGTACAATACTATTTTGGATCCATGTTCTGATAAATAATAGCTTTTGTTCATTTAAAATTGCATTATTTCATTGTTGATGTGTGCACCTATATGGCTATATGTATCTAAATATTTAAATATTGAAAATAAAAAGAACAATTCATTTTCAACAAACTTAAAGAAAGTAAGGAATGTTAAGAATAATTTTGGAAAACTTAAACAAATTACAAATTAAAACGGCAATTGGAAAAATGTAATATTATTGGCATGAAAGTTAAAACTGTGACGTATATAATTTAAATGTTTTTTTTAACGAAGTTGAAATATAAACATTAACAAGAAATAAACAATTTTCTTGTATCGATTATAAGGAAATTAATAACAGACATTGGCCAGCATATTATTATGTTTGTAGCCTATTCAAGATAAGAATTAATACTAATAGTAGGTATAATAGCCTTACATTATAGCCAGGGCTAGTAAGTATAGTGATGCATATGTTCATAACAATTTTATAATTTATCATAAAAAGTTCTTATCAAATATATTCCTTGATATTATATGGTTATAAGTTATAGTATATTTAACCTAAATAGTTGTATTTAAACTGTATTACCATTTACACATTTTAATATTATACCATTAAACATAATATAAGAAATCCAAAATACAAATAAATTTATCTCGGCAACAAATGTACATTTTTAACTATATTATTAAAAAAAATTGTATTTTTACAGTGTAAATGTTAAGGGTATAAACGTTTTCCTACATTAATTGATTTTCCATTTTTTTTGTAATTTATTTTTTGAGTTTTTTTCACAATTTTACACTAACTACTTTTAATGGTTAGTTATTAGTTATTACATATTACAATGTACTTAGTCTTAACACAAGACATGATCGACATTTTATATTTTATTGCACATAGATACAATTTGAGCATAGACGAGTTGTCTAGTATACGATAGTCTAGTAGCCTACTAATTTATATTTTCTAGGTATTTACTACATGTACATACTATGCTATTAATATAAAAATGGTAGAGTCCTTATCTGTTGATTAAGTAGGATTTTCGTTACTAAACTTTAGCTGGGTGTTTAGCTGAGCAGCTTTATACGGTTGGAAAAACGTTTATCGACAGAATCAAGTAAACCACGCCGTAAAAAGTACAAGAAGCATGATAACAAAATAAGAAAAATTGTGGAAAATTGATCTGAAAATTAACATGTATTAATATACATTGATTTTATTTAAATGATTATAATATGTTTGTAAAGTACGTATGCCTACAGCTTACTCGGTACGGCTGTAGGTACCTACCGTGACACGTACGACTCGAGTCTTTTCCCACACATTTTCAAAAAACAATGGTCATATTATATAAGGGGTAAATGGTCACTTTGTATTGTCCATTGTTTCAAATGCATAACGCGGACACTTTGTACTGTCGGGTAAAAAGGTATATTGCAGAAAGCGGACACTTAGTACGGTAGGATAAAAATGTACATGGCAGAACGCGGACACTTTGTACGGTCCGGTAAAACTTTAAATTACAGAATGCGGGAACTTTGTATTCTTATATACATAAGGTGTATATTGTAAATATATGAAATATAAAGACTTGTGGTTTTGAGATATTTCAATATTATACTATACATGAAGTTTTTAAAGATTTTTTCAGTATTATATTTTATTTGTCATTTTGCATATTTATATTGTACACATTTTCATTTCACTTAAACATAACTTTTGATAATATAATACAATTAAGATGTATAATCAATGATTAGAAAATTTAAAAATAAAAACTAAATTGTTATAAAATATTGTTCATTAATAATAATCAAAATGAACAATATTTTATAACAATTTAGTTTTTATTTTTAAATTTCTATTTTAATAATTTCTATTATATATTATACTACTAATATTAAGTGTATAGCTTATATTTATAAAAATATTATATACTTTATGTATATAATAATACAAAGTATCCGTATTCTAAAAATTAAAATAAAAATTTACACTCGACCGTACGAAGTGTCCGCGTTCTGCAATGTACCTTTTTACCTGACAGTACAAAATGTCCGAGTTTCGCACTTTTAATGCTTGACCGTACAAAGTGACCAAGAACCTATATAAGGTTCTAAGGTAGTGTAGGTACTCACACATCTACACATTTGTACATACGGCTGGTTTCGTTTGTTACTTCGCCAAATATGTTTTTAAGTCATTGGTTTGAAATGAGAATCTTCTAATTTCATTGGACCTAAGACGAAGCGGACTACAATTAGTATAACAGCCACGGGCCAGGCAAGTTTAGCTACCATCGTGGCGGGAACGGTTACTCTGACGTCTAAGCATCAACACGTGTCAGGAGAGTCTATTGACTCATGCGACGACGTTTCAGACGGACTACCTACCGAATTATCACCAAACGGCGACGGTACCGATCGACTCGCACAGGGGCGGTATAATCGTGCTACCAAGATATAAATACCACAACGGTGCACCGTGTAGTGTATTATCCTGGTGTACCTCTGTTTAACACGGAGTACCTTGGCGCCCGCAATGTTAACCTGGTGGTGCACCACGCAATGTAAAACCTGGTTCACCATATAGTTATGTACCCGGTATACAATGGTATACACGATTGCCTCGCACTTATAGTGGATAGCGATCAGATACCGGTCGGTAACCGAATTATCACCTAGCGGCGACGGTACTGATCGACTCGCACATTGTGGCAGTATAATCGACCGAGGTATACACCAAGACGGTGCACCGCCTAGTGTATCCTGGTTACCTCTGTTTAACACGGTGTACCTATTGGCGCCCGCATAGTCAACCTGGTGGTGCACCATGCAACGTATAACCTGGTTCGCCAAGTTATGTACCCGGCTTACAATGGTGTACACGACTGCCTCGTTCCCAGTGGACAGCGGTCGGATACCGCTCAGTGGAAAGCCGGTCTGATCCGTCGTCGGATGGGTCATAGACTCTAAACTACGGTTGATGGTTGACGCGGTCTGAATGCCAGGTTCCGTCATTAAATTTTGTCCGCGATAGTGGCCAAAGTGGCCGAACTGAATGTCTGGTTGTAATGATATTCAGCTTCGTCTTACTTGTTACGTAGAGATCTCCACGCGGCACACACTACAGTTCAATGTCCTACTAGGTCTGACTGAAAGACAGAGAAGACGACACAGCTTGGACTTTTGCGATATCTTTGAATATCTGTATGATAGTAAATACGTATTTAATATGTTTTTAAATTTACATTAGTGACAGCGATGAGGCTGTCAAAATATACGTAAGAATGTATGTTATGTTTATTATAATATGTGGATTTTTTTAATTAGAAATAAACATCTACATTATTTTAAACACGAAAAAATGTAAAGTAGACATAGGTCCCTCTATGATC